>JAJEJO010000188.1:37801-101086 GCA_020662805.1 Glaucomys volans | reverse complement strand
ACAGAGGAAGATCTACAAGCAATCAACAGATTTATGAAAAAATGCTCTGAAGTACTGACATCAGACGGTAGGATTGTTCGAAAGTTGTACTCAAGCCTTGTTATAACCTGGCAGAGAAATGCACCATTTTAGAAGATATTAAGTAATAAAGTTGTGTGTAAAGAGATAATAAGAATAACATACGCTACACAGAAACTAAGCATTATTCTAAGAACTTTATATATGGCAAATAATTTCTTGCTTGCAAAAACTCAATAATCTGTACCATTTTTCTTATTTCTTAAATGCTGAGACTAAGATAGGGATAGTCAGTTTTTCTTTGCTTTTACCAAAAAACAAAAACAAAAACAAAAAAACAAAAAACAAACACAACCATTTTAAGTGTGAAAAGATTTATTTTGACTGACAGTTGGGGTGGCAGGTGCTAGGGAAAAGATATAATCCCCAAGGACATGCCCTCAGTGACGTATCTCCTCCTGCCATGGCCAACTTGCCTACAGTTTCCATAACCTCCCAGTATTCCATGATATAAGTGGATTAATTCACTGATTAAGTTAGAGTTCTTAGAGTTCAGTGACTTCCCACAAACTACACTTACGGACATTGCTTCACAGGGGTCCAAGTTTTTAACACTTAAGCTTTTGGGGGACATTCCAAATCCAAACCATAACAGATAAAGATGTTAAGATTGATGTATTATTGCAAGGTGAGGATCAAGAAATTCTGTGTACATTAATGAGATGGACTCTTGCACATTTAAACATCATATCATTCAACTCAAATGTAGGCTATTTAATAAACATACATTAAATGAAAGGATATATAAATGTCAGGAGTAAAAATTATACAATATGCTTCCTATTAAACATGACTCTTCTTATTATGGAGGTGATTATTAAATGATATTACATAATTTTTTAAGTAGGAATATATAGGAAAGGAAAACTATCCTAAAGAGGGAATTGGACAAAAAGTTTCTTCTCAAGGTATAGAAACTCCTGAGATTAGGTCATTATACTTTTCATTATGCTAAATACTTGGAAACATGCTGGGAAAGTATTTTAATTTCCGTTGAATTAATTTAATAAATAGTTACGAATTACACAAAATAGGGTTTACTCAAATCTTCAAATATGTCAAGGTTAGTCAGAGTGTATCATCAATTATATTTGTCTGACATGTTGATGAGCACTGACTGCTATAGCTTAGTGTGATAAAGAAATTTTCAGTCGGTCCATTAAAAGTATACCAAAAATTCAACAATAAGGTTGCATTTTAAGGTATCAGAATACCATGTTCTATAATAAGTGTATCAATTATCTATTACTGTGTAAAAATTACCAAAAACTTAGCTTCTTAAAACAATGCATATATATTCTCAAGAGTTTGGCCAAGGCTCATCTGGGTCCTTTCCTCAGGGCCATGTAAAGCTGCCATCTAGGAGTCAGCAGTGCTGTTCCCTTAAGTGAAGGCTTGGCTAGGGAGAACCGGTTGCCTTTCAAGCTGACTGAGATTCTCCAGAGAATTCATTTCCTTGTGGTTAAGAGTGTCTAAGCTTCCTGCTAGCTGTTTTCTGCAGGTTAAGCTCAGCTCCTAGAAGCCATCTACTATTCTCTTTGACATGTAATTTTTCCCAGTATGGCTGCTTTACTTCTCCAAATCAACAAGGAGAGTATCCAGAGTGAATTGGTAGCAAGACAGACTCTCATAGAAGGGAACATTATCAGTTAGTGACATCTCATCATTTTTGCCTCAGTCTGATGTTTAGAAGTAAGTCACAGGGGAGAGGGTTATGCAGTGAATGCAAGAAGGCAGGGGCTGTGTGAAGGCATCCCATAGTCTGTCAGCGAGGTTGATAACTCAGATGAAAACTTAAGAGATTAATAGGCTGATTTAAAAAATTTATATTATGAAATAATGCATGAGGGAAGAGTGACCTAAGGTCACATTCACCACATTGCTCAAAAGAAAAACACAGGGAAAACATATTAGTTTGGAAATTTTCACAGGTGGGGAGATTTTAAAAAGGAACAAAAAGGAAAAAATGAGTGGCTCTGGTTCTTACTTATGGATCTCTTACTGCCCACGTGTCTTTAGGCAGTCGCCTTCTTCTTTCTGTGATTCAATTCTATCATGAGTCAAAGACGCGGCTCTGCAGATCCAGCATCACAAGATGCTCTTCTTTACCCTGAACATTTCTCTGAGACTGTTCTCTGCTATATGTAGATTGTTCAACTAACATTGGTAGGATTTTCACCTCTGTATAGAAAAATGCTCACATAAATATCTGACAGCCAAATTCAATATCTAATGCACTCCTAAGGTTGTTTCAGGGAAAACTGCAAATAACAACTGAGATCTGTGCAATTACTTCCTGGTAAGCATGATTAACATCAGGCAGGAGAAATTAGGAGACAAGGCCTTTATCTCTAGAGTGAAAAGCAGTCTCTGGTCTAACTCCATGTTACTAAATGTCACAAACCAACTGGAATACAAAGCACATACTTGGGAATGGAGAATTTTTTTGTTTGCTTTTGACCCCTAAAATAGAGAAGTAAAATCTTCACAGCAAAATCTAGTGCAAATCTCAGAAGGAGTACATGAAAACAGAAAGTCATGGCTAGTAGTCATATTCTGGTAATGCAAACTCATGAAATGAAACATCTAGAAATGATAAAGTCTAACATAACATCTTTTGAAATCATAGAGGGAGAATATGATTTTTAATATTCATAATAACCATAATTTGAAAAACAAGCATGGTCCATCACCTTGGAAATAAACAGCTGGGACTATATGACTGTTTACTAGTTCAAAATATTACTTATAGAGGTTGGGATGCAGTTTAGTGGTAGAGCACTTGCCTACCATGTAAGAGGCCCTGGTTTCAATCCCCAGCACTGGAAACAAACAACCTCTTGAACCTTAAACCTGAGTTTCCTTAACTCCCTTACCTGCATAGCATAACCAGGCTATTACTATTTTAGGAACTAGTAAAATTGAACACTCTGTGAAACATGAAGTGGTATGCAAACCATAAATATGGTTACCACTATAGACTTTCAAATAATAAGCTCTCATTTTTATCATGATCCCTAAATTGTACATGCCTTCAGACAACTAGACTTCTACTTATGTTATCATTAAAATGAAAAATACACTTACTTATAGGAGATACTAAACTGGATATCTCAGTCTCTATCAATCAAAAGGGATTTCATGAGGCCTATGGGGCATCCTTAAGGGATAGATGAACATCTCAGAGGAAGTGTTTTGGAGATGAAAACAGAGTAAGCTCCATAATGTCAGCTTGTGGGGATGTAGAAGGAAGCCACTGAGGTATATGCTCCATAGGCCGAGGGAAGGTAAAATTCTTGACTGCACACTCAGGATTATTCATGCTTGTGGAGAAAACACCCAAGTGACCTGACCCACCTATGGCCATTGCCCCAGGTGCCAGGTGAGCTTTGCTTGTCCTTCTCCCTTCCTCCTCCCTTTGGTAAACTGTGTGACTCCTAATTGGACCACCCTTACAGGCTATCATATTACGCTACTGGTTCTTTGTTCTTGAACTCCCCTCTTCTACAAAAATGCTGTAATTCTTTAATAAATTTGAGACTGCACTAGAGCTTGCTCTCCCGGAGTTGTGGCCTCCATTCGCCCTTACTCCCTCCAGAAGGGACAAAGAGCCCACAAGTCAAGGACTAACCAGTCAGCGACAACATCAACTAGCTGAGACAACTATCCACACTAACCCTATTTAACCTTCCCTGTTTATTCTCACTTTTGCCAGAGATCAGACAGAAATACAAACAAATCAGAATTATGAATTTGCTGATAGTTTGAGAATGAAGCTTTTCTGCTAAAAGACTAAATTTTAAATGCAAACAAAATCAAATTTCATTTTGTTACAAAAGTGTTTGTGGAGTTAACCTAGATAGTTTGAAAAATCCAGGAACCTGATTTCAATGTGGTGATTGCTATCATAAATGCTACACTGTCCCTTGAGGAACTCCCCAAGAAACACACCAAAAGTTTTCAATGAAAAAGAGACAATTTTGGCAATTGGCAATTTCCAACATGTATTTCAGAAACTCCTTTAAAAGAAGTATTAACTCATAGGTCCAACAAAAATGTTCATAAGAAACTAGTGTATCTTTACTTCTGGTTATTTAGATTAACATTTCCAATTAAAACAAACTAAAATGATGCATAGTATAACATTTTAAATGATTTTAATCAACACTAAATTTTAAATTTTTTATTTTTTAAATAATGAATTTTTCACAAGGTATTGAGGGATTACTGGGTTCAAGTTCAGTACATTCAGAAATAAAGAGATAAGCTGTGTACCTGGACACTGAAGGCACACACATGCAGACCCTGCAAATGTGACTTTCTGTATATGTAATTTTCTAGGTGCCAGGGATATAATGGTGAATGAGTCAGATGACCCAGTGAACATGAGATATTTTTAGTACATCTCAGTAGCAAGTGTGCTTGAAATATTAAGATGCTCCCTTGTTTTGGCTCTGTATTTGTGACAGATGAAAGGTAAGCAGGTGCCTGAAAACAAGGGAAAGCTCAACACAGAGAGGTCAAATTATACAAGGACAGGATGAATTTATTTGTTGTTTGTAAATGCAAAATAAAAATGTCAAGTCAGAATACAGAACAGTGGAATAAGGTATCTTTGAAACATGGAAGCAGTCCCAGAACATTATCTTGGTCAAAGGCTACTGTTTCACTTGAATATTTAACTTGAAAAGGCAGACCTCCAGATCAGGGTATCAAAATATTGGCACTGAATTAGGATAAGCATTGGTGTCCTTGACAAAAACACATGGGAATTAGGAAAATTCACATATGTTCCAAAGCAAATTATTCTAAATTTTTAAGTTTATTATTGATCATATGCTCTGAGTTGGCAGAAAATAAAATCTTCCATAAGCTTCACAGTAATATGGACTTGATCTTGTGAGAAATGTATTGGTTTCTGCAGAATAGATGGGCCTTGCGAAAAGCAAGTTCCTGGCATTTGCAGAAAATTACTTTCCATGACCCAGCAGTTCTGTGTTCTCCTTTCCTTCCTTTGAAATCTCTGTCAGTAAGACAAGAATCTCTTGAGACCCAGATAAGAAAGAAGGGTTCATAAACAACTCTATTTTGTTAATGTATAAAGCAGATGGTTTTATTGTATTGGTAATGAATGAGAGGAAAAATAAATCTAATTATATTAAAAACTTTGAAAAGTGTACATTAAAACATAAAATAACATAGAATATTAATGTATAGTATTGGTACTACATAGTATAACATAGAATATTAATGCCTTTCACAAACTTAGTTCTTTCCAGTACCAAATTTCCTCTTGCTGTAAAAAAGTTAGATATTTATAAAAAGAGAGAGAGAATCTAAAAATGTTGATATGTTGATGTATGTTATAAAAGTACAAAGCAGAAAAAGGGAAGTGGGGATTTGTTAGTCAAAAGAATGTGTGTGTGTGTGTGTGTGTGTGTGTGTGTACAGGGTAAATTTTAAAAGAGTATTCAAGAGAAATTTTTTTGCACCTAGAGGTACCATTTAAGATTATTGGGGCTGGGATTATAGCTAAGTGGTAGAGCATTTGCCTAGTACCTCTGTGAGGCACTGGGTTAGAGCCTTAGCCCCACATAAAAATAAAATAAATAAAATAAAAATATCACATCCATCGACAACTAAAAATACTTCTTAAAAAGTATTAAAAAAAGAGAAAAAAGATTATTGCCCTGGGTATTTCTACTTGGGGAGGCTCCTTTGATATTGATAGTTTCATTTTTTTAAGTTGTGAAAGAATAACAGCTTAAATCACTGGTTCTTAATGTTAGTAATAAGAAATATTTCTAGAGAAATACTTAAACTTACATATTCAAGTAATTATGCATACAACTTCAGGGAGTTCATAGATCCCTTGGAGTTTCTTTCTTTCTTTTTTTTTTAAATTTTTAAAATCCTTTCTCAAAAGCAGTCAAATGTCAATTTTATTAAAATTTCAGATCATAAGAACATCTAAAAACATATGGTATCAGTAAAAGCTGTGCCATTTCAAGAGGTTGCTATTGCTTCTCTGTCCTCAAGTAGCTGCCGTTGCTCTGTACGTCATTACGTAACCCATCTCCATTTCCCATTGAAAATAAAATGCATGGGGTGGGCAATGTTCTAATGTTAGGCACTTCCTTGGCTTCTTGGATCTTCGTGGATAGAGAAGGATCTTAGTACAGGAGTGTAATGACATGATTACCAGCAATTGAAATGGCTCACGTAGGAATTTTCATAAAATGGAGAACCCAATGATTTGCCCTGCCTTGGGTGGATGAAGAAAACTGCAGGCCACAACTTGGGTTTGCCTTGATTAAGACTGCACGAGATAGGCATGATTCCTTGCCTTGGTGATGTTTTCGAGATGAATGTTAGTGATGTCCTAAAAATAATCCTCCCTTTGGACATCCGAGTTTGGATGCCACAGTCAGTTGTAGGGTATAAAAATATGTAAATATCCTGCTCCACGCTGGTTACAGGACATCCATATCCCAGAAACGCTTCATCGGAAAGCAAATACCAATCGCCCATTGTCAGTGCTCTGAGGCTGACTTGAAGCCAAGTGAGACTGCAGTAGACCTTTACGCCTGCTGGTGCACTGCATCCAGACCAAGTCATGGCGACAAGAAGAACCAAAGCTAGCTTCCCGGGAGCCTTCATGACATCAGACCAGAGGCAAAGCCTCAGGACTCAGAAACCCCTTGGAGTTTCTGCTTGAGCTCCTGCAGAGGTTCACTAGGGCAACTCTGGGATAAGAAGTCTGTTAAACTCCCTTTAGTTCTCAGAGTACCTCTACTACCTCTGTAAAATAAGTTCCCTTTGGCAAGTCTTGACAGAATAAGTTGAATATCTGAGGGTAAATCCTCCAAGCATTTTGAATTCCTCTAGATAAAGTAAAAGTTTAGCCATCCAAATTTCTATGAAAAGTAAGCATCAGTGATGGTACCCAGTATGTCCTCCGAGGTAAGTGGTAGCATTCACATTTCTTTAATATTATGAGATCAATGAGTTGCATTTAGAGTACTTGAGAATGAACACCCACTTCTTCCTATTTCACATTACTGAACACAAAAATTTAATGTTTAAGAATGTTGTTATGAACAGCATATTGATATAGAATTCAATGTATTATGTAATTCACCCATTTAAAATGTAAAATATAAGAGTTCTTAGAATGTTCACAGAGTTATACAAGGAGCACCCCAACACATTTCAGAATATTTTCATCCCACAGAATAAACTCCACAGACATTAGAAATCCTTCTTCATTTTCCTCTCTTACCTATTCTCTCTTATCCACCCTGGCACCAGTAAACTGCTTGCTGATTTTTAGTCTATGTATATATAGAACTATTCTGGAAGCACTTCTAAAATTTATCACATCTACTACGATTCTACTTCTTTTGACCAAATCTCCCCAACCCTGTCCCTTCTACAAACCTGAGCCTCTGGTAATGACCATCCATTCTGCTACTTTCATAAGATTAACTTTCTTAGCTTATATACTTGAGTGAAGATCATATGATATTTGTCTTTTGGTGCCTGGATTATTTACTGAATATAATCTTCTCCAGGTTCATCCATACTGTTGCAAATGTCATAATTTCATTCTTTTTATGACTGAATAATATTTGTGTATATGTACACATTTTTCTTCGCCCATTCTTCAGTTGATAGTTTGCTTCCATTTCTTGGCTATTGTGACTAATGGTGCAATAAACATGGAAGTACAGGTATCTCTTCAACATTCTGAATTTCATTTCCCTTGGATATATACACAATTGTGGGACTGATTAATTATATGGCAAATTTATTTTTAATTTGTGGAGAAACTTACACACTGTTTTCCATAATGAATGCTAATTTACATTCCCACAGTGTGCAAGTGCTCCCTTTTCTCTACATCCTCACCAGGAGTTATTATTTAGTTTTTTTGAAAAATGTGTGTGTGTGTGTGTGTGTGTGTGTGTGTGTATGTATTATTGGAACATCTAAATTATACTAAATTTTGACATTCACACATATAAAAACACAATTTGATAGATTTCACTCCCAATACTGCCTCTCCGCTCCCCTCTTCTCTTACCCCAGTCCCCTCCCTGTACCCTACTGGCCACTGTTCCACCTTCATGGCATTCATTTTATTCCATCTAGCTTCCACATATGAGGGAAAAACATGACAATTTTCTGAGTCTGGCTTATTTCATTCAAAATTATGGTTAATTATTCTGTCCATATTCATGCAAATGATATAATTTCATTCTTGTTTATGGCTCAATAACTCTGTATTGTATATACATAACACAATTTCATTTTCCATTCATTTACTGATGGACACTTGGGCTCAATACATAACTTGGCTACTGTGAATAGTGCTGTGATAAACATATATATGCATTTTTCTCTAAAGTGTGCTAGTTCTCTGAAGTATGCTGAAAGAGATATATAATACATAATACAGTGGTTCTATTGTAAACTTTTGAGGAACTTCCATAATGATTTCCATATTGGTTGTATTAATTTACTTTCCCATCAACAGTATAAGAGATTTCCTTTTCCCCTGCATCTCAGCCAGCATTTATTATTATTTTTGTTCTTGATGATTGTCATTCTAATTGTAGTGAAATGGAATTTCAGTGTAGTTTTGTAAAATTATTTTTACTATTATTTATTTGGTTATACATGATAGTAGAATGCATTTTGACATATTATACACAAATAGAGCATAACTTCTTATTTTTCTGGCTGTACCTGGTGCTGAGTCACACCAGTAGTGTGAATATACATGTATATAGGATAATAATGTCTGTCTCATTCTGTTGTCCTTCCCATCCCCACTACCCCACCCCTCCCCTCATGCCCTTCTGCACAATCCAAAGATTGGCATTTCCCTGATGACTAATTATGTTAAACATTTTCCACATAGTTTTTGGTCATTTGTACTTCTTTTGAAAAGTATCTATGAGTTCATTTTTTAAAATTTACTGATTTGGCTATTCGATTATTAACACTGAGGTTTTTGTGCTCTTTATATATATTCTCCATGTTCCTCCTGTCAGAAGAGAGGGTGACAAAGATTTTTTTTCCCATTTTGTCAGTTGTTTCTTTACTCTTTGACTTTTTTTGTTGAACGGAAGCCTTTTATTTTGGTGCCTTACATTCATAGGTTTCCTGTGCTACACAGTTCCCATCCAGGAAATTTTTGCCTGTGTCAAAAGGTTGAAGTATTTCCCAAATTTTTACTTTTCAAAACTTTGCAGTTTCTTGTCTTATTGCAAGAGATTTGGTTTCACTTTGCATTGACTCTTGTACAGACTAGGGATCTAATTTCATTCTTCTACATATGCATATTTTCCCAGTTTTTCCAGTTTTCCCAGTACCACTTTTTAAAGAGGCTATCTTTTCTCCAATGTATGCCCTTGTAACCTTTGTTTGGAATCGGATGATTGTATCTGTGTGATTTTGTTTCTGTGACTTGCATTTTGTTCCTCTGGTATGCTAATCTGCTTTTATGCCACTACCATGATGTTTTGATCACTACGGCTTTGCAGTACGATGTGAAATCAGGTGGTGTAACGCCTGCAACATTGCTCATTTTGCTTAAGATTGCTTGGCTATTCTGTGTCCTCTCTTCCTCTATATGAATTTTAGAACTTTTTTGTCCAGTTCTGTGTAAAATATCATTGGTATTTTGATGGGGATTGCATTGAGTCTACAGAAGACTTTTGGTAATAGGATTGTTTAAACAATATTCATTCCCTATCAATAAACATGGGAGGTATTTCCATCTTCTAGTGTCATCTTCAATTTCTTTCTTTCATTACACAGGTCTTTCACCTACTTCATTAAGTCCGTTTCTATAAATATTCTTTTTGATATATTTTGATATTTGATATATTTGATATTTGATCTTTTTGATATATATTAAATGGAATTGTTTTCCCAACGTCTCTTTTAGCCAATCCGTTACTGGTATATAGAAAAATTATTGATTTTTGGATGTTGATTTTGTATCCTGCCACTTTGCTGAATGTGTTTTTCATTTCTAGAAGTCTTCTGGTAAAGTGTTTAGAGTTTTCCAAGTATAAGATCATACCACAGGCAAACAGGGATGATTTGACTTGCTCCTCTCCTATCTGTATCTTTGTATCTTCCTCTTGCCTAATTGCTCGGATTCGAATTTCAAAATGATATTGAGTAAGAGGGCTGAGTGTGGACATCCTTATCTTATTCTTAAATTTATAAGAAATGCTCTCAGTTCTTCTTATTCAGTATAATGTTGGCTTTTGTTTATCATATATAGCCTTTATTAGATCGAAGCAAATTTCTTCTATCCACAATTTTCTTCAGTATTTTTATAATAAAAGGATGTTGAACTTTGTCAAAGGATTTTTCTGCATCTCCTGATATAATCAAATGATATTTGTCTGTGGTTTCATTTATGCAATGTACTGCATTTGTTTGTGTATGTTGAACTCATTGCTGCATCCCTGGCATGAAACCAACTTGATCATGATGAATGATCTGTTTAATGTCTTTTTAAAATACAATTTGCTAGCATTTTATTAAAAACATTTTAATTAATGTTCATCACTGATATTACTCTGTAGTTTTCTTAAAGTGTCCTTATCTTGTTTTGATAGAAGAATGATACAGGTTTCATAGAAATGTTTGAAAGTGTTCCCTCCATTTCAATTTCATGTTATAATTTGAGGAGTGTTGGTATTACATCTTCTTTAAAGATCTGATAAAACTCAGCTGTGAATCTATTTGGTTCAGAGTTTTATTTGGTTGAGAGAATTTTTATTACTGCTTCAATCTCATTGCTTATTATTGGTTCATTGAGGATTCTATAAGCTCTTGGTTCAGTTTTAGTATCGACACATATATGTACTAAACTTTCCAATTAGTTAGAATAGAAATTTTCAAAATAGTCCCCAACAGTCCTTTGCATTGTGGTTGTGTCTGCTGTAATATCTCCATTTTCATTTCTAATTTCATTACTTGGGGTCTTTCATCATTTTGTGTAGATTAGTTTTTTAAGTTTTTTTTTAGGGACTTCAGGATCATCATTGGGTTTTTTTTTTGGGGATTTTTTTTTTTCCATAAATATAAGCATTTCATAGCTATAAATTTTACTCTTAGGAATACCTTTGCTGTGTTCCAGAGCTTCTAGTATGTTGTGTTTCTGTCTCTGGTTTATTCTAAACATTTTTTCAATTTTCCCCTTTATTTATTCAAAGACTCACTCATCTTATTAGAAAGAGATTGTTCAATCTCTATGTTTTGTGTATTTTCTGTAATTTTTCTTATTGATTTCTAATTTTATTCCATTATCATCTAAAAAGATGCAAGAAATTATTTCAATTTTTTTTTCTATTTGCAATGACTCAATTTTAGAATGTTTCATGTGCAACTAAAAGAAAGTGAATTCAGTTGTATTTGGAGAAAATATTTTGTAGATATCTGTTAAGTCCAGTTTATCTTTAGTAAAGTTTAAATTTCCTGTGTCATTGTTGATTTTCTGTCTGGTAGATATTTCTGTTACCAAGAATGATATATTGACATCCACCATTACTGTATTGGGTAATGTATCAGTTAGTACCTTATATCACCATGTTTGTTTTCTGTAGCTGGGTATACTGACATTTGGAGTATAAATATCAATTATTGTTATATTTTATTTTTGGATTGTTCCCTTTATCAATATTTACTGATCTTATATCTTCTAATTTTAGATGGTGTATATTTTGTCTGACATCAGAGTAACTAGTTCTGCCAGTGTGTGGAATCTGTCTGCATGTAATAACATTTTGTATCTTTTGGTTTTCACTTAGTCAATTTCCTTGCCTCTGAGGTATGTTTCTTGCAGATGATATACAATTGGGTCTTGTTTTGTAAACCAATGCACTAACCTATGTATTTTAATTGGAGAATTAAGACCAATTACATTCAGTGATATTATAGGGATACGTGTTACTTGCTGACATTTTATTTATAGTGTTTGAATCATTATTAGCTCTCTTTTGCTTATTTATTTTTCTAACAATTTATTATTTTCCATACTCTCTTTTGGTTATTTTTCCCTTCTTTTTCTGAGTGTAGGATTTTTAAAAGTGTTTTCTATAATTCTGGTTTAATTCCTTTAGTTTATGCTTATTTTTGAAGGTATTTATTTTTCTTTCAATTTTGAAGGATAACTTTGTTGCATATAGTAATTTAGTTGGCAGTTATTTTCTTTCAGGGTTTGAAATACATCATTCTATGCCTTTCTGACTTTGAGAGTTTCTCTGAGAAAGGTGTTTTTATCCTAATTGGTTTGCTGATGCTTCTCTCTTAACGCTTTTAAAATTCTTTGTTCTGAATTTTTGGCTTTTTAACTATAATGTGTCATGGAGAATTTCTTTTTCTCATTCTAGTATTTGGAGTTCTACATGTCTCAGTCCTGAACACCCAGCTCATCTCATTCCAAATATTAGGGAAGTTTGCTGCTACTATTTAATTCATTAAGCTTTCTATTTCATTGGTCTCTATCGTCTCTCCTTCCTCAAGACTTATGAGTCTTAAGTTTGGCTTTTTAGTGTTGTCCCAGAACTTTTATACTGTTCAAACCTCCTCCTCCTCCTCTTCCTCCTCCTCTTCCTTATTCTTTTTCATTTATTACTATCTGTGTGTTCTTGCAATTTATCTTTAAGTCATAATATTCTTCCTTTGTTATGTTCAACTCTGTTGGTTGTGAGGCCTCCCACTTAGATTTTTATTTTGTTAATTTCATTTTTCACTTCCAAGATTTTTATTTGGTTATTTTTCGGAATCTCTATTTCCTTATTGAAATGCTCATTCATATCCTGTGTCTTCCTCCTAAGTTCATTTCTTTTAGTTCATCAATAATTTCAACAATCTACTTTTTAAATTCTTCGTTCAGTATCTCCTCTACTACAGTATCTCTGGATTTATTGTTGGGAGTTTTGAACTTTTTGAAGTATCTTATTGCCTCCTTACTCATATTATCTGTTTCTTTGTTTAAATCTGTTTTGTTGTTGTTTTGTGATGGCTATTTCTACCACTCTTATGTGAGGGTCTTTTTAGCGAGCTGCTTTCTCTTTAATGGGTGCCCTGGAGTGGGACATTTTTCCATATCAAATCATGCACTCAATGTGATCATAGTGCTAAGATCAATCCCTAGTACTGCTTTGAGAGAAGATAATAATTACCAGTAACTGGGACCACTTTGAAACAAACCGTATACTTGAAAAGACCATGAAAATTATTGAAAATGTTCTTCAGGACTTCACAGTGGACTTCAAGAATTAAAAAGGGTAGTAATACTCTAGAATAGCCTGACAAATTGTACTTAAAAAATATTTAGCCTTTGACAAAATGTTAATCTAAAACTAACAAGTTTAAGGTGATGGTTATGTTTTTTTCTAACACACATTAAATTAAGTTCATACCCATTAAAATTTTTAAGTTGTTACTGTGACTCTTAAAAATTATCTGAAAACTGGGCTGGGGATATAGCTCAGCAGGTAAAGTGCCAAATGCCTGCCTAGCAAGCACAAGGCCCTGGGTTCAATCCCCAGCACCGAAAAAAAATTATCCGTAAACTATGCTTTGGCAAATATGTAACTATAGCAAACCATTAATCCCTTGGCTTAAATTAAACCAAATCTGAATTTATTAAATGTTTTCTTGGCAGAGTATGACTTAAGAGAAAATGGGGGAAGTTTTGGTGGTAAATAAGAAAGAAATATCCATATAAGGTCAGGTGGCACAGCTTAGGTCAGCTGAGATTTAGCTAATGAGGTTTCAAGCAAAGAGGAAGAGGAAGGAAGGCTAAGAAAGAAGCTGCATGAATGTTAAACACTGATGCTACTATGTCATGTTCAGAGCTGGACTAGCTCATGCCATTCCTAACATGCACAAGCTGCATCTTTATTTAATAACTGCAATATTTTAAAGCTGGAAAATGTCATAGGTATTACATAACTTAAAAACTAGAAATAAGAATATAAGACAGGAGTAGTCAGACCATTAGCTGGGAAAGCTGAAAAAATATTTCACTGTTACTGATTGACAGATGTGAAAGCTTTATAATGCACTCCTATGTGGAAACCAAACACAAGGCTATAATTCTGTGAAGGATTTAGAAGGTCATTAAAACACTGCTTATGTTTCAGACAATATAGCCCCTGGAACTGCCCAGAGCAGTGCTTTATAGCAAATTCCTCCATGAACAATAACTAAAAATGTCAGTAAATGAGAGTGGAAACCATAACTTGCCAAGAAAGCAACTCACTTGTGCGACCTTCATTAACTTAAAAAGCAAACCCACACATATGCACAAATCCTTTTGGCAATTATTTTGTGCCATGTATTGAAGAAACAAAGAAGTGTCTATCATTTAATATGTTTTTGAAAGCCTCATTATTTGGAGTTGTTCAAGTGATGAAAGATAGAAAGTTAAATATTAGTTAGAAAAATTTAAAAAAAACCACAAAGCGGATATCTTAACACTGCAGTTGAACAAGAAGATATTTATTAAGTAACTATTAAGTCCTAGGAATTGTTGCTTTTTCTTTACCATAGCTCTTTTTCTCAAATCAGGGCCAGGGAAGCCTCCTACTGAAATGTTAATTCCTCAGAGGTAGACAGACTTAAATTTGAATTCTGACTCTGCTTCTTAATTTGATGTGTAGACTTTGATTATACTAATTTCTGTATCCATTGGTTTCTTCATTCACAGAGTAGGAAACATATGCCTAACAATCTTTCAAAAAACAATGACTGGCATAGAAGTTAAACATAAGAAGTTATCCTGACAGCTGGGGTTGACCAAATGTAGCTTCGCCAAACAGATGTTTTGCAAATCAGACAGTATATAAATAGGACGATCCACAAGTTCAGGTACATACAATTTTTCAAATAAAAAATAAAGAAATAAAAATTATCAAAAAGTAAAAATAGATTGAAGGATGCCATGAAGGTTTAAGCAAGATCACTCCAAAGTGAAAAATCAAAATAAGCACACACTCCAGAAGTGAAACAGAAGAGATGAGACACAGCACAACATGCATGTCAGCTCCCTAATAAGACACTGATGCTTAGTCTCATTCATTCTAAAATCTCAAGGAGAACCTACATTTATGCACTTTCATTTTAATTTTAGATAACTGTTATTTCTAGTATAGGGCACAGGTCAATAATTGACATATTTTTGCTTATCAATTTTGAAATAAAAAACTCCAGGGAACACAAGAGTTTCCTGCTTGTCCAAATTATGATTGCTTTATAAATGATAGTCTCAGGTGTTAGAAGTTACACAGTGTTTAGAGAAGATATTAAACTATATGTGAACAAATTAAATACCATCAGCATGTCACCATTTAATAAAAAATAATTATTTTGCTTTTAAGCTCTATATTTTTGTTTGTTTTTAAGAACACTCTGACAATTATAAATTATAGGGCTGCTCTAAATCTAGTGCTGATTTGTAGAAGATAAAAGGGCACATGGCATGGGAACTACATAGAAAGGGTAGGTAAGAGTCAGTTCTTTCTTGTCTTGATATGGGGCATATGTAAATGAATTTTTTCAAAAAAAAGAATTTTTTAATGCCTATCTTTTCATAACCCAAAGTAATAATCAAGTCTCAAGAGAGAATAATATTTCTGTTTCTTTATCCGTGAGACCTCTTGAAGTCTACTGGTAATGAGACTTTCTGATACCTTGCTTTCATTCCCTGAACATCCTTCTTTACTGGGATCTTTTCCTTTCCCAGATGCAACATGTACAAAGACATGATATTAAAATTATCAGCAGTTTGGGAATCAGCTGGCCTCATATTTTTAGCTTGAAAATCAGCAGTTTTTTAGACCACTGCTCATATGTGTCAATGGCATGAAGATAGATGCCCATGCTTGTTAAGTGGTGCTTACCCAGTAACTGTTACATAGTGGGTGTATACAGTCTAGACAGATTAGGTAGGAGAGTTAGTAAATACATCTAATCATTCATTCTTAAACCTACCTATGACCCTCCGAATCATAACAGCTCAGCCTCACAAACGGCTCTAAGTGGGTAAAGTTTCATAATTGCACTATTTCCATAATTCTCCTATGGGATATAGGAAGAAAGGTAGATGTACAGTAATAAATTACAGGCATGGGAAAAGGCAGCAATAAAACACAAGTTTTATAATACCCTTTGGACATTTAATCCATATTCCTAGGCAGGAACCACAGCAGATGAGTTTTAATAGGATAACCAACCTGTTTTCCAGACAGTTTTGGTAAGTTACGGTTTTTACATTGTTGTTTAGCCTCCTGCTATGAAGAGTCACTGTGGTGTAGTAATAAAGAATGTGATTGTGTTTGAGTTAAAAGAAAGTTGTGATTGGTTTCCTGGGCACTTGGGAAGCCAAACAATTTTCAGTCACCCTTGCAAATTAGGTTAGTGTCCGCAGGGCAGCAGTAACTGCATTAAGTAGTGATGATGAGGAGCACACAGCATTAGTGATGACTCTTAAAAATAGTATTCACAAAAATGTTTGGTTAATGTTACTTTTTCCCAGTAAAAGCCTCCCTTCCTGTCAGCCTGTTTTGACCTACTACCATGGGATGACCCTATCAAAGGAAGATGACAGATTCAAAAGTGCAGGCTCCAAAAGAGCAATAGTTTCTCTTATCCTTGAATCTTTCTTTTACAGATGACTGTTTTTCATTCACTAATGAAAACACTCTACTTCAGTGTCAAAACTGCCAGTAGCTTCTGCCCAAATCTAAGATCTCATGTCATAAAGAGGAATACCTTGTAGGGAGAACCCTGTACATCTTCTTGTTATCCAAGAAAGAAGTGCTAACCTAGGGACTAAGATTGAATATTTGCATCTACAGATATATAAATGCTCTAAGCACTCTGATAAGCAGTTTTTGAAAATATCACTTTCCAAAGCAGTACCATCACAAAACAAAAAACAAAAAACAAATAAATACAGCTATAGATAATGTCAGTTCAGAGACTTCTGTTGAGAATGCTAAAAACATTCTCTTTTAGCTATTTAATTATTATTTAAATAAATCAATATTTAAACAGTATTTTCTTTATTGATACACATCTCTCTATAAAAGACAATGTTAAATATATATTTTAGACAATACCAAGAAAAAATACAAATGAAACTCAATTATGTACATATAAGAATTTTCTTTATATAGAGAAATGAAAATGCTCAAAGTCGGATAATTTATGAGTAGCATATTTTATTATATGCATATATAAAGCACCTATTCTCAACTTATTTCAAAGTGGAAAAAGTAAAAGAAGGTCAGACCTATCGGCCATCTACAATATCAATCCCAAATTGCAAGTATAAACTCCATTATGGTCCGTGTTATTCAAGAATTACTTGGCAGAAGAAAGTCACCATACATAAACTAGATAAAGAGGGAGGCTGATCTTTTTCTATATTGCTTGCATTTTTATTTCCTTTAGGAAATTTCTGGGAGCATAAACAGAGCCCAGTTTTCTTTATGGCCCTTCTTCTCTCTCTGCTTTCTCTGTTTTAAAGAGCCCACTTCTGTCAGGTGCTCCTCCTTCCATCCCCACCAAGTACTTGGAGATAAACTGTACCAATAAGGGCCATCCTAGATGTGATTCTCAAACACGACGTTTAGAGAAACTACCTTTCTACTATTCAACACTGTAGACCTTTTGTTTTAGGTTACAAACATATCATACAGAATTTATGAGCCTCCATTCATCATCATTATTTCCTTCCCAAAGTTCTCACCTGTGGAGATTAGCAAACAAAGCAGAATTTTCCATCTACATTGAAAGGAAAATGAGAAGAGTTTCCATGCTACACAGAGAAATAAGAAAAGTCTCCTTTTTTAGGACTTTTTCTATCTCCCCATGCCTACCTATTATTCCTTTGCAAACTTCTAGGCACTTTCTCCTCTGTCTCTCCTTTCCCTACCCTAAACCTCACTACCTTTGTACAGAATCAGACAACTTGTGGGAAGGTCAGCTTGTCCCCCAATATGTCTATAATTCTTCAATCAGTCCTATGATTGCTAAAGTCCTTGATTTTCTCATGTTTCATAATATGAACACAGTTTTTAAGAAACACTTACTATGTATTTTTAAAGAGCACAATATGTTCCATACTACGAAAAAAAAAAATTTTTTTCCCAGTACAAGGGAATGAACCCAGGACCTTGCACACGTTAAGCACATGCTCTACCACTTTTTAATGCATATTCATTTATTCCCCACAATTACCCAGTGAGAAAGGTATTATTAACTGCCACTACTATGTCCCCCACACATAATTCATAGATAGGAACTCTAAGGCCCAATGTCACACAGCATGTAAATGAAAGTGCCACAAATCAAACCCACACCCTAATTCTAGGGGCCAACTTCTTGACAATAGCAAGTTATTTTGAAAGATTTATAATCCTAAAGGAGGATAAGAATCACATCTATTTCACATGCCTATTATGATAGCACTATGTACTCTTTAGCACATAGTATTTGCTCAAGTAATTTTATAATTACTTTTATTTTTAATTTTTATGATTGCTTACCTCTATTATCAAATATATAAAAGACCATAGCCTAACACTTTGTGCTTCATAAATAAAAAATTCCCCCCACTAACATATCTGTCCTTAAGAATTAAAATGAGTGTCTAATAACAAGCTCAAGAGGCCATTTGTCATTTATGTGAGGAATAAGATATGGAAACTGAGTTAACTGATAATTCTGTTTTAATGGTGTTTCACTGTTGCTCAGTAGCTGCTTAGTCATCTGATTCTTTAATTCAATTCAGTGTTAATAGTGCTTTGTAAGTTTGAAGAATGTCACAGAAGTCTATTTATGAGTGTGTGTTGTCCCTGCATAGGATGTGTTACAAAGATCCATACCTTCCTCACACCTGTATTCTCTCTCCAGCCTGATTCTCCCCACACTGTGTGCTGTAGCCAGGCAAGTCCTTGGCATTGGCCCTGTACATATACGACTTAGTCCAAACTTGATACCTTTGCTCATGGGCTTCCTCCAATTACCAAAACTCTTTCCTCTGCTCCTCACAATGATATGTGTCAACTCCATTTTCATTTTCCCCTGATCCTCTTTTGTTTTTCCAATAATACATGATTGATATAAAGACACAGGTAAATATATTACAAGAGATAATAGTTCAGAGATAATTCAGAGATAATGGGTATTACACTTTCAGTGTTGTCTTTCTCATTCTCTCTTTTCCATTCTCTAGAATATTGATTAAATTCCTGTGTGTATGCATATATATATTATATATGATGTGCAATATATAACACATATGCACACATGGAATTTATGCATGCAGTTATACAATCTCTTCTTATCATATAGCATATCATGGATATCTATATTAACCAGGATTCTTTGAGTTCTAAATAACAGAAACCCAGTTCAAACCTGATAACCACAGCTTCTCTCTAACCACAACAATAATTTTTTATGTTTATACAATAGCATTTATTAATAGCTCTCTACCACTAAAATGTCCAGAGTTAGCTTTAGAAATAGCTGGTTCTGGAGATTCAAATGTAATTGTCAGGATTCCTACTCTACTATTACATCTCCATGTTTTTATTCTGTGTTTTGTTTTCCTCAT
Organism: Glaucomys volans; assembly: GCA_020662805.1. Taxonomy (NCBI): domain Eukaryota; kingdom Metazoa; phylum Chordata; class Mammalia; order Rodentia; family Sciuridae; genus Glaucomys; species Glaucomys volans. The sequence continues at coordinate 81,345 of JAJEJO010000188.1, read as the reverse complement.
TCACTTATGCTGTTAAGAAAAATATTTAGACTATAAATTTGAGAGTTCATTTGAGCAAAGAACCATTCGAGAATTGTGTTGCACACAAAACTGGAAGATTCTCAGAGAGCTCCACTCTAGTAGCAACGAACAGTGGACTTTTACAGGCTGCATGCAAATGCAATGTGCGCAAATTACTTTATTGGCTATAGTTGGCATTTATCTTATTTTTGCATGGTGTCTGAGGAAGTTCCCAGTTATATAATCAATTTACTGGTTGGCTATTTGTGATCAACTGACGCCAAATATTTTCTACCTCATTCCCCCACCCCAAGTCAGCCACAAGCAAAAGCTCCAATTTATGTTTCAGTTTGCTTGCATAAAGTTCTGGGTAGAGAGAGAAACCCAGGCAAATGATCTCCTGCTCATTTTGCTTTAACATTACTAAAAATAACTTTTATCCAATACCTCAATATGTGTACACACACACACACACATACACATGCATGCGCACACACACACACACATTGTAGCCAAGAAGATGGAAAATTCTGATTGCCCAACTTAGAATAGAGAAAGAGGGCCAGCAAAGGAAGTGATACTTGGGTAAAAGACCAGAAGTTGGCCATATACCTCTACATCAATAAATAGTGTTACCTGTTGCACCTGAGTTGGGTCAGAGACTTCTAGCTCCAGGTCTCAAAGCTCTTGCTATGGTTATTCCCAGAAGTCAGTCATACCACAATTTTGTATTCTGATATTTTGTTTATGATTGTGTCTTTGGCCCTCTTGAGGGTTAATAGGACCCTTGTCTCACTGCACTTTTAAAGAATTGAATACTACACAATTTTATGTTTATATCATCCTTTTTTTAACCTCCAAAGGAAGAATATTTAGACCTGTTTTGCTATATTATTCTTTGCTACAATTCATGACACAATGAATACCCTTGTTCATACATCCCTCTTAGTCTCTCCAATTATATTATAAATATAAATTCCTAGAAGCAAAACTAACCAGAAAATTTTACTTATTTTAAAGCAAGTATATTTTACTTCTTCATAAACCATCCCTTTTCTCTTGAAGGCCACATTAATAATAACTATTTCACCTCAGGTTGCAAAGTTTTCCTAATCTCTTTCAGTAGTTCACGCACTTAACAAGTTTTTCCTGAATTCCTGTCATGAGTCAGCTTCTGTACAAGGTGGTGAGGTAATTACAAAGAAAAATAATCAAGAGTCTCTCTTCTTTAGGAGAAACTAATGTAGTGGGGGAGGAAGACAGGAGGACAAGCAATTACAATGTGGTGAAGTCTGACACTGTGTGAATGTGTGAGGGGTGATATGATGGCAAAGATGGAGTCACTGTCCTGAGGAGGAGAAAAAAGCAACTTTATTCAAAGGTGACAGGTGACTAGAGTCCTAAAGAATGCTAGACGCTGCAGGGTATGTATTTCCAGGCAGATGCACTGCACATGCAAAGGCACCTAGGCAAAGGAAGGGTAAGTCCACTCAAGACCTGTTGGGTGTTGGCTGTGATAGGAGAAGCTCATTCCAGGAAGAACTGTCAAACCACAGAAAGAATGCTCACCTCCACTAACATTTAAGCACCATTCCTCGAAAGTCCCTATTATTGTTGTCTCCACTAAACTGCAAACATTTTGAGAACAGGAACCAAGTTTTGCTCATTTTGTATCCACTCTACTTTATATAGTACCTGTCTTGAGTGCATGTGTGCAGGTAAAGACACACACACAAATAATTAATAATTCAACTTATGTTTGCTATCTCAAAATCAATGACAGAGTTGAATTTATAGATTTTATGATAACATGCATTTTTTATTATTGCAGTAATCAAAAATAAAGGGAATTTAAAAATTACCCATATCCCCACTACTGTCACTGAACTCACTCACACACACATATATGCACACACACACACACACACACACACACACACATAATTTTAATTTTGCTTTCTAACTTGTTTTTTGCACTTCCTTGACCTGTTTGCATATCAAGTCATCATTCTTAATGTGACTTCTAGTAACTGCCACCTATGTGTTTACATAGCTAAGTGGTTTCCACATTTTAATGTTGGAAACTGTCTGCTGTATACACATGGACTGCAGCCACTCCTGACCAACGCACCCTTGCCTTCCAAGGGGACTGCTTAAGCCATTCCACCTCCACCACTGCTCTCCACCCTTAGAGTCAGAGCAATACCTGGAACACAGAAATTTGTTAAAAACTCTTTAGTCCCCATCACAGCTCCCCATCACAGGCCTCTGCAACACTGTGCCTGCTTACCTCTCTCTCTCCTCTCATCTTGAGCCAGCCTGATGCTCAGTCTCTCTTCCTGCCACACAGGCCACATATCAGTTTCTTAAAGACATAAGTTCTACGTACCCTACCCAGTGTCCTCACAGAGACCACTCTTCTGTCTTGAGTGCCTCTTTTTCCCACTCTGCCCTCTACTGGTTTACCTTTCAGTTCCTGCCCTGAACACCTACCTTATGAGGCTACCTCCCTGATCACTTGGAACAGACACTTTGCTTTGGCTTACCTGTTAATTTTCTGACTCCACTAAACTTAAAAAGTTTGCAATGATAGGGATTTTTACCTGTTTTATTCATTGATGTGTTCCCTGACTTAGTATAGAGCTGGGCACTTAGTGGGCTCTCAAAACATACAGTACACTGGAGCTATAGTAAGGGGAGGTTTAGGCAGTGGTTCTCAGTTAGGGTACCTGTACCATTAGTCTCAGCATCACCTGGGCATTTGTTAAAAATGCAGAGTCACAGGTCTTTTTGGAAAGAATCGCTAGTACAAACCTCAGTGGTTGTCATCTTTTTTTAAGAAGCCTAAAAGAAATTTTGATATTCACTAGATTGACAACCACCATTAAAAGGTATGTGTTTAGAAAACACATACACATATTTTGTTTGAAGATTGATAGACCCAAAATTTCTTAGAAAATGAGATTTGAACTTCAAATACCACTGAATGTAACCTCTCATTTTATTAGGAAGAAATGTCAGAAAAAAATTATTCTAATCTAACAATAAGTGGCGATTCTACTTGTGACTTTCCTTTTATGATTGTAAAACATACATATTTCTTTACCATATAAAATTTAATTACATAGCAAATACTTTTCTCTGAGGAGTCCTCAAATATGAAACTACTTTTTATATTGATTTACTAAGTTAAAATTAAGTTTCAGTATGGAAAAACTGCATTTTTATTTTTCTCAAGGTGGTTCAAGCAATGAATTGATCCAGACGATTTATCCGACATTTTACCTTCGAGGTGAATTTTCTCATAGCGATTTTAGGTACTGTATTTAGATAGGAATCATTAGTTTTTCACATTCAGTGTATCCTATGAAATAGAGCTGATTCACTGAGCAACAAAATATGTGACACACACACACACAAAGACAATATATCACTGAAGGTAAGAATTCAGATTGGATCCAAAACACCTGAGTTATCTGTCTGGATAGAACATGACTCTGAACTCCATGAAATAAGACATGTATACATGGAAAAAATAAAAATTATGAAGCAAGTCTAAATACTCAGTGAGAAATGTAAAAGGGGAACTAAAGCCGAGAGAAGCAAAATACTGATTGAATTTCCATAATGTAATAGGCATTCTGCTAAGTGCTATTTCTTAGAGTACATTATTGTTTCCCTATTCATTTTTATTCACTCAAAATCATAGATTCTCTGGGTTATAAAATTAAGACCCAAAGCCAAGCATTTTTTTTAATAGAATAGTCTATGATAGAGTAGAGACTATGGTTTTCTGCAGGGTTCTTAATGAAATAAACACTTTTACATTTTTAATTGGTGAACTTCAAATGTTTCCTCCTTACAAGTAATTTACAGAGAATACATTTGAGTGTACTTTTTCTGGTTACTGACTTTTATGTGTTAAATGCTATATATAAGGAACCTTTTAGGTACTTATTTTTCTTCAAGAAAAGAACCCTTATTTCCATATCAATGATTATCCCTTTTAAAAGAGCTAACCTTGAATGTAAATGAGAAACTGAAATTCTGATATCCCAATGAAAGCATTTAACATTTAAAACAAATAAATGAAAATAAAGACTGGGATAAAAATTATGTTTTTTAATTGCTTTTAAAATCATGAGAAAATAAAAATAGAAGGTTGACAACATTTTGTTCCCTAGCTTACAGACCAGAGAAATTCAAACCTGTATCATTTAACATTTAATCCTGAGATATGCTTTTAAAAATTCATTTTGTCTATTACTTTATACTTTGACAGATATTATTTAATAAAATTTCTTAAATGAAATAATCTTTTAGGAACATTTAGAAAATGCCTATTTTTGCTAATAGTTTTATGTAATTTGAATCAAGAACTATTTTAGAGTAGAATTTGTGAATAACTATTTCAATGAAATCAATAAACAAATACATTTAAAAAGTCAAAACTTCAGAGAGATGGTAATTGTTTCACATGCAGGATGAACACTGATAATTAAAAATAAACACACTTAGAGCATGCTACTTTTTATATTTAAAATATTTATCTAGTATTTTGAAATATCATTCTCATTCACAATTCTGAAATCAGTATCATACCAATTAGTCATAATTGACTTCTCTATACATGTTTTAGTAAAAAGAAAAGTAACATAGTATTCTTAGATTGATGCACTTTTAAACGTACCACAGTCAGGATTCTGGGTTCAGCGGCATTTGGAATCCTTCATTGCTGACAAGAGAGTCTCAAATGACAATCTTCTTTAAAGCACTCTTCAGCATGACAACTGAAAGTTCTCCCTTCCACCGCCTGCCTTTTCCATTAGCTAGAGTCTTACATACTGAATGCTGCACAAAGCATTTGACTGGAGGGATTTTAGAAAACTCTTTAAATGCCTGAGACTGAATAATGACTTAAAAAGAAAAAGGCAATTCATGTCTTTATAAGAATTTCTGTATTGCTTTTTATTTTGGGGGGATGGTTTTGGGGTAGGTTAGGGGACTGCTTTCATGTGTCACCAGTTAATAGTGCCTATGTATGATTCACGGAAGTGACATTTAGTCATGTAATGTCAGTGACATTTTGATGATTTTACTGTCAATTTTTAATACTCTATTGCATATGTCTATATGAACAAGCTGGGCAGATTAACACAAAAGGTGGGAGGTATGTTTTAAGTTGCAATAACGGGATCTGGCAAACACAACTAACTTTATTATAGCTGAGTGGGTTTCACCATTTCTGTTTCTTTTCTTTTTTTCTTTTTTTGGTTCTCCTAGTTTATAAAGGAAACTGCCTCATTTTCTTGATCACCAGAGAAAAGTATAATAAGAACCTTTGTGATTTCTGAAAAATCCTGCATTTGTTAAATTTGACACTGCATTATATTGCCTCTGGGTTGATGTGATCGTCATCTGAGAGCAACAGAGTTAGTTGCTGTCTAAAACTAAATACACAAATAAAGTTGAACATTTTGCCCCCCATGTGGTTAACATTACATGATGAAATACAACAAAGGATTACATTTATTGCTGTCAAGAAGCCTCCACAGGCAGCTTGTAATTGGGACCTTATAAGACACTGAACCTAAGAAGCAACCACTCAGCTGATATGGTCTTGAATTAATCAGGATGCTTACAAATTGATTTTCCAGAAGGCTCATGAAATAGGAAATTTCATGCAATAAGTTGAAACCTTCAAGAAACAAATGGTAGATAAATGGAACCCCTATGATTAAAGTGCCTTTGGTATGAAGGGATTAGTAAAAATCAATAGGTTTCTGGGACTGCAGCGTTCATCCGGAATTCAGGTTTGCATCCTCCAAGAGGAATGCAAACCTGAAAGAAAACAATTAACGACAATTTGAAAATCTACAATTATCAGACATTATCCTAAACTTAGCAGTGTTTATGTGATGACTTTTCCTTCTCCACCAAGAATAGTGAGACATGTCTCAAAATATTCATATTTTGATGGAGTCATCTGGTGGAATTTGCAGTGTACATGACAAAGTGAATGCAGAAAGAGGACATGGAAGGGATGGGTATACCATTTGTTTGAATCTAAACACAGAACCTCAATTTTATCATATTTTTTAAACATAAAATATCAAGGAACATGTAAGATTTGTTGTTCTGTAGTGTAGATGATCATTTCCTAGTCATGTGAATATGCTTCCTAAATAGTCAATGTACTAGTCTGGTGATTTCTATAACCCCTTGCACACACCTCCATTACTAGTGTAGTACAGCATTTGATAATGTGGTGACCTCTGCACAATCCTGCCTACTGTCTACCAGCTGAATGATAAATGTGAACCTCAGTATACTCACCTACAAGATGGGAGTAAAATAAACTTTACTTTTTAAAGGAGTTGTTAAGATATAGAAGTCATCCATAAAATCCATGAACGGTCCTTAATCAATGTTAGGTGTCACAATTATTTATCAACATTATTAATGTCAAAACTCCCAATCTAGTGATTTTTCTGCTACACACAGAACCTGGAGGGTGTGAAGGTGGGAGATCTGCTTAATGATGTATATTTGACTTTTAATATACTCAAGTAGTTTCTAATTTGATTTCTCTAACTGTCTTCATGTCTGAGCAAAGCAAGAACTGGCTTGATGTGAACTTACAATTGATTGAATGTAAGGATCCAAATAGAACATTTCTTTGCATTGTTTAACTGGCATGCCCACACAATAATTTACTAAATTTGCTTTCACATCCCACAAATGTAAGTAAAATTTCTGCAGGCAAGTTATTGTAGTTCTCATTTTAGAGCTAAAATTCTCCTGGAAACACAAGATAAACCTCTCATGAGGAACTCTTACACACTCATGGGAAAAACCAATAAATTATTATTATTGTTATTATATTCCTATGTGTCTAATTACCAAGACAATAATTACAAGAGAGAAAAACATCACGCCATCTTGTTTTGGTTCCTTGTATTACTTATAAAAGAAAATTTCCTAAATAGGCACATCCACCCCACTAGATAGTCCTTTCACCCTCCAAAATTCAACCCTCACTGTTATGTTTTAGATCTGGAATCTTGCCAAAAAACTTATGTGTTGAATGTATGGCCCCCAATGCAGCAAGATTTAGAGGTAGGGCTTTTAAGCAATGACTGAATCATTAGGTTTCTGACCCCATCAGGATCAATTGCAGTAGATTGGAAATACTCCTGCAAATACTGAATATACTCTAGTAGGGGGTAGACTAATAGGAGGCAGGAACAAGTTGCAGTAAATAGGTCTCTCAGGTCTTGCCTGGAAGAATTTATCTTCTCCTGAGCCCCTTCCTCTCCTATCTCTCTCTCTGCTCCCTGGCTGCCATGATCTGAGCATCTTTTGTCTACCATACTGTTCTGCCATGATATTCTGCCTCACCTCAGGCCCAGAGCAATGGAGCTGGCTGACTTGTGGACTGAGACTTTTGACATTGTGAGTCTAAATAAACTTTTCCTTCCCTAAGTTGTTCTTGTCAGGTGTTTTGGTCACATCGACTCAAGGCCTACTAGTGTGCTAATACTATTTGCCTAATTAAAATATGTCCATGTCTTAAATCTACTGAACTCATAGCATAGTTCAGTTCTATACACAGCTCTTGGCAGCTGCTAGAGCTGTTGTGGAGGTAGAGGATGGGTTGGCTTTGCTTTATTGTTTTGTAGAACACCTAGAGTTATTCTAGGTTACAGAAAAGCAGAGTTCATGACTTCTGTCATAGACATTAATGAATCATTTACTCTTACTACTATCATTTTGGATACCAAAATTAACTATAGATGCTGCCAATAATGAGTTTGGGGTTACGAATCTATTTTCCAAATTACAATGACTTCTTTGAAAGGATGTTGAGTATCAAATCAGACAGCAAAGAGGCAATAGACCAGGAAAATCCTGACATAAATATTTTAGCAGCTCATTAAAATTAGATTACAAGGCTATTCAATTTGACTGTGTCAAGTGGCAGTGGCAGATGGTGTTCATCTTTTACTCAACAGGTAATAGGAGAGTAATGGGAATAATTTTCTGTAAGACTGGTGGCACTAGCCATCTGATGGAGAAGGAAAGAAGGAGATGATCTCTGTAGTTTTCTACAATCATCCTTCATGTGCACATTGCTAACAATTTCACTTTCTTAAATGGTTCTTTGCTTCCAAATCTTGTTTAGGGCTTATCGTGTTATGAAGTTGATAATACATACTTTTACAGAAATTGGGAGATAGTGACAATTTAAACAACAAAACGAATGACTAAACTTGGGATTATCTAGCTGTTTCAATTGACAAGATGATAGCTGAAGTGAATATAGTCAGCTCTTCATGTCTGTGGGTTACACACACATGGATTAAACTAGCCACACACTGAAAATATTCAGAAAAAGAAAACTGCATCTGTACCAACATGTTAAGATTTTATTTTATTCTCATGATTACTGCATAACTACTGTTTATAGAGCATTTACATTGTATTAGGTGCCATAAATAAAACTAGAGATGACTAGATTTAAAGTATAGGAGGATGGGCACATAGTTTATGCAAACTGCACCACTTGATGAAAGAGAATGGGGCATGTGTAGATTTTGATATTCACAGGAATCCTGGAACCTGTCACCCTTAGATACTTAGGAATGACTGCACAAAGAAGATAAATTCTATTTGTAACTATTGGAGTAATTGATTATTCTAAAGATTTACCTAGCTGTAGGACATAAAGTAACCCTGAGGCTAGCTGAATACAGACTTAGACCTTGTATAGTACCAGCTCCATTTTGAGAGCTTCTTGGATTTATGCAGGTATAGACATATATTAGCTTCCTAATAAATACTACTGCTTTATCAATTTCACTTCTTCATATTAGGGACTAATATTATGGATGGTTTTAATCTCCACAATATGAGAGTTTAAGTAAAAATAACACATACTAAAAGTTCATGATTTAAAAACAAATGTTAGGGTTGTGGATATAGGTCAATGGAGGATTGCTTGCCCAGCAAGTATGAGAACCTGGGTTCAAAACATCCACACACACACACACACACACACACACACACACAAATGTTCCAAAGATACAATTTATTATTCTGATGATTAAGCGTAACACAAACCACAGTTGCTTATAAATGTACTGACTTATTAAATTATCATACGTAGTGGATACATGATGAAAATAAAAATCTACCCCTCTGACTAAAAATTCACTTAGGAAACATTTGCACAATGATTGACCAAACTAATTTTCAAGCAGATGTAGAGTCTATCTGTACCCCAATACCTAGCAAACTAGTCAGATGTATTTCCGAATTTCTTGGTTTGATTTTACATTTGACAATTTCAACTGAGTTTTCTCATAAATTGAAAGTAAGATACTACCTCGAAGGATCTACAGTTATTTTTTATGATCCTAATTTATAGCTGAAGACAAACTTTTTTAGAAAGCCCTACTTGTTTTCTGTAATACAATTCTTCATATTATTTCCTATGTCATTTACATCACACATTATTTTCCCCTTTCAAGTTTGTATTGCCTTCCTGTGGACTCTTTATGAACTTGCTTTGTCATATATAAAATGGTCCCTTTGCAACTGTGTAACTTTAGTGAAAAAGTAAAATATCAGCTATGTTGCACAACATGCACAAGGAAGATTACAACCAGTACAATTATCACAAGTGAATGATGCTGTGAAGCATAGGTCTTTAGGTGCATAATTTCATATATACAAAAAATTAGGGTTGGGAATGTAGCTCAGTAGTAGAATGCTTGCCTATCATGTGTAAGGCCCTAAGTTTGAGCCCAGCACCACAAAATATGGTGTGTGTATCTCACATAAATATAAATTTCTCATAAATATGAATATAAATATATATGCTAGTTTGAACTCTGTTAAAGTAGCTATTTGTAAGTCACAAATTAAGGAAGATCATCAATTTCATGACATCCAGCTTAAAAGGTGTATCCTCAATATATGCACACATATACTCATAATTTCATGGTGGGGTGTTAAAAAAAAAAAGCCAGTGAATTTATAAAGTATAGGGTATCCAGCTAGTATTTCAAACAATGAAAATTAAAATCATGGCTTTTTTGTTTTTGAGATTTTCTGTGACAAATGTACACAAAGCATTTTCTAAGCAGATTATTTTGCTCTTCACTTGTAGATAAGCTATGCAAATTCTAGTTAAATGACTTTCAAACAATTTTTTTTTTGCTATTACAGTATGACCCTTTTTTAAAATGGAAATTGTGCTGCACTCTAACCTATGAAATGATTATAAAAGTGGACATAATTTGATAGAAGCTGGAAGTGTGAGTCTCTTGGGTGATTCGAATGCTTTTCCAGTTTGAGAAGTGTAATAGTTGATGGGTAGATAATCAAGCAGATTCAGTAGAACATCTACTGAACTATTGGACTATTGTTACCTATTAAAATATTCTTGTAGTTTAATGTCAAAACCAAAATATGTATGCAGGTTTAACTAATTATTTTTAACTTCAATATTCTACAGTTCACGTCCAGTCAAAGGAGACTTGGATAATGGTTACTGTCAGTAGAAATGAAATGATGGATATCATTGCTGGCAATGTGGTAAATTCTGAAGGGGTAAATAAGAGAATATATTTAATCTTAGTTAATCTTCTAATTATTTTAAGCTTTATTTTTTAATGATGCTATAAGCACCCTAAAGGGCAAGATCTCAATTTCTCTTATAATTCTTTCTCTTGGTTCAGTTGAAATAGTTCCTCACAGATTATAGAGACACTCAAGACAACCTTGATGTTGACCAGACATAGGGAGCACATGAAGTTAAGGCAGAGAGATAAAACCCTGATTTGCAAAGAAAATCTGAGAATCACTGGAACAGAACTGTAACCCTCTTTAACAAAATCCAAACAGGAATGAAGAAATTTGGTATAAACAATTATCCCTGAATCTTTTAATGTTTGGTCTTACTTATGATTCTGGAGTGATATTGAAACTCTGCTATATTTCTTCACAAATTCTTTCAGTAGTGACTAATAAAGAACTTACAAAATTAATCTAAGCTAAATGAAATCAAACATCATGGTGAAAATTATAGTCAAGATGTGATTAATAGCTAAGCAGTGACCACTGAAATATAATTCAATCCTGGGGCTAGACTAAATATACCCAAATTTCTTTTTTTACAGATGTATCTTTACTTTATTCAATAGAAAAAAAATTTTAAATGAGCTTAATCTGAGCTGGGATTTGTCTCAGAAGGCATCAAAGGGGAATATGAATCTGATGAAGTTATAATGATAAAAACAAGAAGCATCAATTTGGTATTTGGTGCTGGGCGGTCATTCTCAGATCCTTTGAGTGTCCATAAAAGCATTTTATTTGAGGCATGGTAAAAACTGAACTCTCCATCAATATTGCATTTGTTGCTGAACTATAATATCAATGATGTATTATCAGTCTCCAAATTGTTATAGAAATCTGACCTATTGGCAGCTTTAATATCCCCTAGACACTTTCACAGTTATCTCATTTTTGTCTTCAAATAATTTTGTCAAGAAGAAATGATTCAGTTTTTATAGATGAGAAAAAAGGCTCACTGAGAATAATTAATATGATGAAGTTATTGTAACAAGTTATAGTGGAACTGGAATTCAAATCTTGGTCCATTTGATACTAAAATCTATGGATTTATTAAACCACACTGATTGTGTGACAGATACCATTGCCCTGTGTACATGCATGAACGCACAGATGGTGTGACTCTACCTTGTGTACAACCAGTGAAACAATTAGCTGTACTCCATTTGTGTTCAATGAATCAATAAGTAAATAAAAAAATAGAAAATTGAGGGAAAAAAATCTCAAAAACAAATGTTACTGAACAATTTTATGTTTCAAATAAAATGTTTTAAAAAACATCTATTTGGTAGATACAGTGTTACAGTTTTATAGGACTAAGTTCTGGTGTTCTAATGCACAGTCTGGTGGTCACAGTTAACAATGAAGTGTCATATATTCCAAAATAACTCTGAGAGGATCTCGAAAGTTCTCTTTACAAAGAAGTGATAAACGTTTAAAGTGATACTCTAATTTTCCTGATTTGATCATTTTAATTTATACATGCATTGAAACATCACATTGTATCCCATGAATAGGTGCTAGTTTTACATGTAAATCAAATATTAAAGACTAAGTTTTTAAAAGAAAGTGGCAGATTTTGATAAAAATAAAATAAAAATTGTTTGATAATAGAGAAAGAATATGGTATCTGTAAATAAAAATTCATCTTGGAGTCCTTAATAAAATACATGTTAATCTTTGTGATCCTTTGTGTTCTTCAGCAGAAAACCAACCGTCAAGACTAACATTCAAGGATTTTTAAAAGGGAGTATAAAATTATGCATTGACAGTTTAGTTTGCATTACCTTAGATAATTTTGCCTTGGATTCAGGTTTGTCTTTGATAACAAAGTCATTAATGAGACGAGATCGATCATAGTTAGCATGTTCTGATTCATCCATGTAATCCTTATCTTTTCCTAGGGCTGAAAAAGAGAAAGAGAATGTTACATCTATGTTTATCTTTCTTCTCCTTTTTCTCATCGCATATACTACCCTCTTCCTGTTTTCCCAAGGTTTCCCTAGCCATAATTTTCACATTATCCATCCTGATATTTACAAAAAACAATCATATGGAAGCCTGACTGTTATTTTATTAATGCTTCCACAGTGACTCTTTAAGAATTCAATGTAACTGTGCTACTTAATGTACTTAAGCTTTTTGAAAATAAAGTTAAAACCATGCAAACTATTCTAGACACATGATCTATATTGAACTCAAAGATAAGAGGTATTGGTAAGAAGTAAATAGACTCTGAAGCATTTATTTGCTTAAGTAGAACTGCATTAATTTTGAGAATTTGTTTTCTTAAAAATTGGGAAGTTTTATGAATGTGAATTTTGCTAAAGAGTAAAGGAAGTTCATAGAAGAAAACCATGAAAGTTATTTCAACAATTATTATTTTACAAAGAGAAAGAAAATAGAAAATTGAATCTATAGCTGCCAAAAAGGGAGAGGAGACATTGAAAAATTATAGTTAATAATGGAATAAAAAAGTATAAGATAGTATAATATCAATTACAAAACAAAGATGTATATGAGTGATCAATAACCTAGCCTCGATGTGAGAGAGTATACAGTAGGAAATCAGAATAAGAAATCTTCATGGGATCTATAATTACGACCAAGAACTACTACACAAAATTCTTATTCTATGTGATACAGTTATTACTTTAAATTTAAAAACAGATTACTATATATTTAGCCATTTCAAACATATTGAGATGGTTGCAATAGAATTATTTCATTGAATCTGTTGATACCTATCAAATATTAATTTTGACATGAACAAGTATATACAGATCTCTCAATAGTTCAGTCAGTTGTGGTTTAATGGAAGAGCATTTGCCTGGCATGCATGAGACAGACCCTGGGTGTGATCTTCAATGTTTCAAAGAAAAAGAAAGGAGTTCAAAAGTTCAATCAATTGAATTATTACAGGGAAGAAAAACTTAATTTCTTTTTTTTAATAATGTGAAGCTAATAGTATGACATTAGCAGTGGTATAACTAATATTCTATATGTCATACCTTGTCTTTGGATGCAATTAATGATCAGCTGTGTTAAAATGCTCTAAGTAATTAGTGATTATACCTAGACTGATTAATAATACCTAATATTGATAGTTAACATTTTCTGAGTACTTACCAAAAAGCAGAGACTTTACATGCATTATTTCCTGTTAACAGTTCTATGAAGTGAGTATAACTTCAGCCAACATTTAATAAGTAAACTAAGGCACATGAAAGTAAATAAAACACAAAGTTATTAAACTAGTAAATGTATATCTAATACTGAAACACATCTGCATAAGACTCCAAAGCTGATGTTTGTCAATATAGTATGTTTCTCCTAGATTTAGGTAAACGATAATTCATTTGTTCAAAAATTATTTTTTAAATGCCAAAGGTATGCAAAACAGTCTTTATAAAGAGCTGGAGAAATAGTAGCAAACACAACCCTGCCCTAATAAAACATTCAAGTAAGAGAAGAGCATTTTTTAAAAATTAAGTAAAATACTAAATATGCTTTATGGTCCATGCATTGGACAAAATCACAGTCAGGAGAAAGGATGAAAGTGTTAAAGTTAGTGGGAGGATGCTATTTTATAAAGAGACTAGTAATAACATGTGAGCTTAGATCTGAAGAGGTGAAGCAGTGAGTCACACCAGTGAGATGGAAGAATGGTCAACACAGAGAAAATAAAGAAGGCAACATTTGCCATAAAAACAGAAAAGAAAAGAGCAGCACCATATTTTCTAAAGTTGAGTCATGTTAATGCTGCTGTCACTATTCAGTTGGCAACCAATCTATTCATACTTTGATTTTCAAGAATTTCAAACAACTGAGGAGCATAGTCAATCACACTATGCATGCATGAATATACCACAATAAACCCTGCCTTCATGTATAATTACAATGTACTAATGAAAAAAAATACATGTGAATAAATAGAAGGCAAATCAGAAGAGCAGAGAAAGGAAATGGGAAGAGAAAAGGGGAGGGAAATGGGGAACCACTGGAAAATAAATTGAAACAAACCATGCTATGTGCATACATGACATGCCACAATGAACTCCACTAATATGCTTATGTAATGTGCAAATCAAAACACACACACACACACACACACACACACACACACAGAATTTAAATGCACTCAGCAGACACAGAATTCCCCTTCATCCTAAGGCAGGATATCTTAAGTCTGCTTTATTCAGAAGAGGGATCACATAATCAGGTGATCATTGAAATGATCATAATCATTTCTTACAAGAAATGATCAAGAAATGATCATAATCATTTCTTACAAGAAATCTCAGTGCTGGACCAGAGCTGTGTTCTACACTGTCTATGCCTCCACTTATTGTTTTCTTGAAAGCTGCAGCACACTCACAATTTCTAGTTTACTTCAATGCACAGCTGAAGAAAAACATCTTCAAAATTCAGATGTACTGGGTTGACAAAATTATAAAGCAGGAGAGCTGCGTCTTCAGGAGCTGTGTGCCTTCTCTTGGGTGAGCCCTCATTTTCCTCTTTGGAGGCAGCATGGCAAGGTTGAAAGATCAGGATCAGGTACTGAAGTCATGTATATTTGGTTTCAATCTTAGGTCCATTTGTTGCTAGGTATATGACCTTAACTTTTTTGATCCATAGTTTTATTTTCAGTGAAACAGTGTTTTACTATCCTGCTGGTAGAGCTATTTTGAAAATGAAATAATAACATGAAAGTGCCTAGTGTACTCACATAGTAATGATCAATAAGTATTAGCTTCCTCTGTTTCATAGTGTCTTCCCAATAAACTCCAAATCCCCAGTGACTCATATTTCTCAATGTAATTGATGTCTCATATCAGTTGATTTTGAGTTAGTGAAGGTGAGATTGTCCTTGGAAGGTTCAACTCAGTCAGATGAACCACAGAAGTCAGAAGCATTCTCTGTTACTGGCTGTGAAGAAGTAAGCTACCAATTTTAGTTCTATCTATAGCTGTGTTTCTGACAATGGCCATGTGAACCTGAAAGAGACCTGAGAGCAGATCTCCACACTGCAGAGCAGGATCACACAATTGTTCCAAAACTCATGGTGAAAAATAGACATTAGGAATGTATATCTGGGTGTGCTTTTGTGATGATCTCTTCAACATTAAACACGAAGGCTATGATTCCTAATCCCTAGTTATGAACTCTGTTTTCTAAAATTGACTCTCATGTAACTTTTGTGGAAAATTTCCATTTAGGATTGGTCCTTCAAAAGAACACAACATGTAAGAATTGATCCAACTGAACATTGCCTCACAGATACAAAAAGTAAATTAGTGGTGACGTAGAGTTTGGTTTCTGGGGGCTTTAGCAGATTACACCTAAGAAGTATAGGTCTGTTTCCTTTTGAAGTAATGGAAATGTTCTATAATTGATTTTGATGATGGTTGCACAACTATGATATTACAAAAAGCTATTGAACTGTACATTTTGAAGCAGTGAATTGGTTGGTAACTAAATTATATCTCAGTAAAATTATTTTAAAACCAAAAAAAGACAATTAAAAATGCAATATCTTGATTTTTCTTGAACTAAAATCTATTATAGAAGATGCCAAAACCCTACCATCCTCAACTTGCTAGTTTGTAAGGCACAGGTACTCAGTATTTCTATTGTGTTTCCTTTCCTTTCCCCTCTCCCCAACCCTGTCCTTTTCTGTCTTGTGATAGTAGAGAGCAGGTAAGAAATCATGGAGTGATTAAACAGCAATAGACAAATGACATTTGCTACTGGAAAGGTGCACTGGCCTCTGTGTTCCAAGGAGCCATTTCCCATCCTAAATTTGTCACTTCCTACCCATATAATTTCCTTTTCTTTTCTTCAACTGTAAGAGATTTTTCAAGAAGGTCTTCAAAGTTCCTTTAATTCTTAAAAATTATTTAATTACTAATTTCATGTTTAGAAAGATAACATGACAATTTACATTAATAAATACCTTTAATTTCCCATGGACCCACAAGAAATTTTCACTCCTTTAGCCCAATTCTATTCAAATATTTTAGGCAGTTTTTTGTTGTCTAGTTTGGCTTGAGTTTTCTCCTTTTGTTGTCTTTCATTTCTATAAATATTCCTGCATAGAAACATCCTTACATCATCTTGCTGGAGGAAGGGTCATCCAGTTTTGAAAGAATCAGCAAATACCATCTATTCATGCAGGCTTCTCAGATCTTCTCCTGCTCTCCCATTGCACACAGCCCCAACTAGACCTCATCATGCTCCCTTCTGAATCCCATGACAATAGTTTTCCTTTTGCTTTCTCCTTTTTGTTTCTTTTAATTAATTATTTCATTCTTCCTTGTTTTCTTCTCTTTCCTTTTCCTTTTTTCTTCCTACTTTTTTGTTTCCTTTAAATTCTTCTGAAACTAAACAATTATTTCAGGGTCTAATGTCTATCTCCACCACATAATTTTAATTGCCTACAGAGTGTAGCATGACTTGGTCCTTATAAGGCTCATTCAGAAGAAGAAGAAGAGGAAGATGAGGAGGAGGAGAAAAGACAAAATACACTTCTTATTTTGGAAAATTTTGATTTGAAATGACACAATTAAAAATTTCCTTGAAGTTGAGGGTAGAATGGTAGTTTCCAGAATCTGGAGAAAATGGGGCAGGGGTAGGGAAAAGTTGGTCAATGAGTACTCAGATAGGAGCAAAAGATTCTGGTGTGCTCTTATGACTATAGATAAAAATAATGGACTGTGCTTTTCAGTAACCTAGAAGAAAGGATTTTGAAACTTCAAAGCACAAAAAAGTGATAAATGTTGAAGGGGATAAAATTTTATTCTGATTTAAACTTTATACAATGTAAACATTATGTGGTATCCCATTCATTTGCATAATTCTTATGCTTTGATGTATCATTCAAATTTTTTTTTAAATTGGAAAAATAAAATTCTCTTTCATTGATATGCAGCTATGGTTGCTTTTCTTCTTTTCATTTGTCTTGAAATGACACAAAAGTTCTCTTTTATGTCCACCTAATAACAACTTTCTGTTTGGTATTTGCAATATTGTAAACTGCCATTGTCAAGTACGTGGTATACTGCTGTCTTTTACGACGTTCATAAAACGTCTCCTCAACATAGAGACCAGAAGCTTCTACTCTCAGAGACTCTGCAAACACTTTTCCTGAATATAAACAAGGCTTAAGATAGTATGTATTTTCCTGCAATACACTTGTTTTTTTTTTCTCACACTAAACACTTCATTTTTTATAAGTATGTAGATTTCTATGTGGATAGCTGATGACAATGTACGGTTACCATGTGACAGGTGTCCTTCATTCACTAAATACACAGGATGAGTTCTGCTCTGCACCAGGGACTCTTCTAGTTGGGATAAAATGGAAAACACAATGAAGAAATTTCCTCATGAACTTGATATTAATGGAGTTGAAAAGAGAACAAACATCACACTTGCATATTAGAAAGTGATGTGGTCAATGAAGATAGAGGTGGGCAGGGAGGAAACAAAAAAGTATGAAGGTAGGGAAGAACCTTCCTGTTTCAGACAAAGTGGTCAGTGGTCACCCCAAGGTGACTAACATTGCAGCAAAGATGCCAAAGAGGTAGTGAGTCCCTAGCTGAATGCTGAAGGCAACAGGTGCTGCCAGTGAAGGACCCTCAGGTGGGCCATCAGGTCCTTACCTGTCCACGGACCAGAGTAGCTTGGCTGGAGAGCCAGTGACAAGGGAAGGAGTGGAATGATTTTACTCCCTGCTAATGCAGGGAGTGCAGCAGGTCTGGAGGGGCTGCAGGCCCTAAAAAGATTTTGTTTTTTATTCTGAGTTAAACAGGGTATCATTGGATGAATCTGAGCAGAAGAGTGTCATCCTCTCCCTTAGGTTTAACAAAGCATTCTGGTTTCTGAGAAAAGAATAAGCTGAAGAGGCTAATGCAGAAGATAAGAAGATACTGCAAAAACTCAGGGAGAGAGGATGTGGTTTGGAGCAGGTAGTAGGGAGATTTTTTTAAAAGTTAGACAGAGGAAGATGATGATGATGATGATTTGGTTCTGGGATTGAACCTAGGGTGCTTTACCACTGAGATACATCTCCAGTTCTTTTTGTATTTGATTTTGAGATAGAGTCTTGCTAAGTTGCTGTGACTGGCCTCAAACTTGTGATTTTTCTGTCTCAACCTCCCAAGTTACTGGAATTACAGGTGCGCATCACTGTCCTACTGAAGACTTTTTCTAAAGAAAATTAACAGGTCAGGTATGGTATCACATCAATTTGGGGAAACAGGAACGATCACAAGTTCTAGGACAGTATTAGCACATTAACAAGACACTGAGAAACTTACTGAGACTGTTAGAAAATAGAAAATAAAAAGGACTGGAGACGCAGCTCAGTGGTAAGCCACCCTAGGTTCAATCTCCAGTACAAAAACAGGAAAATTAGAAGGAGAAAGAATAAAAGATTCCCTTTGAGATGGCATACAAAAGAGAAACATCAACAATAAACTCAACATTTCTGGTCTGAGCAACAGGAGCAACAGGAAGGGAGCTATTTCATGAATGATTTTATTAAATTCTTCAAACCTCGTATTACTAGCCTCCTTTTCACTAATGAAAACATTTAGGCAATTGCCTGAAGTTGTACATTTTTCTTATGACAGAATGAGAGTCCATCTAAGTCTTCTATTCCCAGCCACTGTGTAACAGTGCCTCTTGTAGAAAATAGATTGTCGAGCAGCAATTTGGGAGTCGATGATTTTGGAAACTTTAAAGCAACAAAATGTTCATAAGTGAAAAAAAATGTAACTGGATTATATAAAAATGTTAACATACTTGTTGAATGAAAAGAGTGAAAATTCTGGATTATAAATATAGCTTCTATGACCCTAAAACTGACCATGATGGAGATTAAGATCCAAAAGATAAAAATCATAAACAGATAACTAAAAAGAAGTGAGGAAGACTTAGTAAAGACATTTCTATTATAAGGTTTAATATCCTCTGTCACCAAGAATTTAAAATAAAAATGGTCTTATTTTATGCCAGTACATATTTTTCAGTGCATCTTAAGTGTTAAATAAATTGGTATCAATTGCTGGAAGATGCTGGGGAAGTGATATATAGTCATTGACCTCCTCTATCATTGTGCGTTTTATTAAGAGTGTTGGGACAAAATTTATCAGTGTGTTTCAACAATGCAACTAAAGAATAGTCCAAAAATAATCCAAAATTAAGAAAATTGATCCTCAAAATTATGTTCCTCTAAGCCTGTGAATAACAAAACAGAAGCTATTATAATTTTAATAAACAGCAACTCCATTTTTCTAGTTACACCAGCTAAAATCCTAGGAGTGTCCTTGATAGCTCACTTTTCATATGTCCTACACCTGATTCTTAAGTAAATTTGTTGACTTACCCTGAACCATCATTTTTCTGCTTTACTCTTTAACACATATCACTACCTCACATATAGTTATTACTTAAGTTTTAGCATGTAACATTTCTTTCATTTATACTCAGATCATCAATTAAATTTAGAATAAAAAGCATAGTTTAAGCAATAACACTAAATTGCATACCAAATATGCATTGTATTTTCTTTTTTAGATGACTATCCCACTCATTTTAGCATTTCTGAAATTAGAATAAGATAAACAGTTCATATATTTAATGAGCATAGCAGCAACTCATTTTTCCTAAAAGCTCTTACTAATTTAATGATGCTTCTCAGAATGGAGTGTTTTAAAATATAGGATGTTGAAAAATTAAGAAATAATGACTTTGGATACCAAAACCACTTTCTGGAACAAGTGTTAATAGAATAAAAATTAAAATAGTATGAATAAAGTGTTAATAGGGTACATGTGACTACAAATATTGCTAAAAATTGATTAAAAATTACTGCTTTCCACTTGCGAAATGATAAGGTAAGATGACAGAAACCAAAAAAAAAAAGTGGACTTCTCATAGTTTCAGAAAATTATTTCATATGTTGAAGTAGAGAGTCTAATGTAGTAGAAAGAGAAACAGTATTCCTTACAACAAACTCAATTTAAAATATTGGTTTTGTCACTTATTACCTGGATGACACTGGTTCAGGAATGTTTTTGCAATCTGTAAATTCTGGATAACAAAATCTTCTCATAGATTAATTCCATGGAGGAATAAACTATGCGAATTGACATGAACAAATAAGGCATTAAATAAATGCATAATCCTTTTCCTTTAATTGACAATTCTAGTATTCAAAATTTGCAAAAAATATATAATTTGGGGCTACCAAAAAAAGTCATATCTTCCATTGTAAAACCGAGGTAGAGGGCTGGGGCTGTGGCTCAGTGGCAGAATGCTTGCCTAACATGTGTGAGGGACTGGGTTCAATCCTTAGCATCACATAAAATAAAGGCATGCTGTCCATTCACAACTCCAAAATTTTTTTTAAATAAATAAATAAATAAAACCTAAATAGATAGGAAACAATGCAATTATTGTGTATATTCCAATGAGAAATTTAAACTTTAATCTACAAGTGCATTTAATAATCTTCAATATCATCAGTAGTGTGTTTATGATAAGATTTATGTAGACTCAATGGGGAATGCATTAAGCCTTTTAAATGTTACTTGCAAATCAGCACTGACTTGAAACTAAAATGGTCTGCACAATGCAGCAGGTTAATATCTATGAGCACAACATTAACCCTGTAGCCAACTCCAAGATTATAATTTTAATAGCAAGATGACTTCAGCTCTATCATTATTCTTTATTATAATGTCAATCATGTTGTTACTTTATCATATTTTATTGTAACTGTAGGAACATCTGCAAACGGAGGAGGTGTCTCTTGGAGAATTTTAAATATGTGAGTAGTATTAGTCTTTCTCCCCTTACTTGTAACTGCACAACCTTCCACACATTACTAAGATTAGTTTTCTCCAGGATTACTAGAATAGCTCAGAATGCAAATTAAAACAATAATAATAATATCAGCTTAAGGTTATTTTCACACTTTAAAATTTATGTCATTTCCAACATATATTTTCTCACTAGCATCTCACAAAAGCTCTTAATAGAAAAATTCTATTCTGTTCAATCTCTTTATTTATAGTATAAGATGGTATCAAACAATACTTTGATATCACCATTTCACAAAAGAAAAACTGAAGAACAGAGAGTTGTTCCTTAAAATCATACCTTCTGACTGCTACCAAATTGCATGACTTTTAAAGTTATTATTCTACAAAAGTTTCTTGTGAAGACTATATCTATGTGTGATACCTATATGGTTTACTCAGAGGCAAGAACCTGGTGATTATCAGGACACAGACATTAATTATCTGTTATTCGTTTATTGTCTATTCTTCCCTAGACATATCTTTGTTCTCAAGTTTCACTACTCGACAGTCACTGAGGATACTGAGGGATCTGTACCCAAGGTACCCACAGCTAAGCAAATCCTGCCGATAAGCTGCATCAGTGTGAGAATCCACCCACCATCCAGCCATCCAATCATCATTTATCCACCTCCACCATTGAGTAGGTAGTATATTCTTCCGATATGAACAAGACTGATGCAAATAACTATGTTATCAACTAGTGAGCTGATTGTGAATAGTCCTATCCAAACTGCTATAATTATAGAAAGGCAGATACTCCCAAATCATTGAATAGAAGATAGGACCTCAGGTAAGAGGAGTTCTAGAAAGGCAATTCTACTACTTAATAATGAATTTTAGATTTTTAAGTTCTCTGCACAAAGGTCTATCAACATAACTTAAATGAACAAGATCACATTCAGTGCAAAAATGAACAAAACACTGATTGTGAACAGGTGTGAAATCTCAGTGATGAATGACATTAGAGAAAGCAAAGCATGGGCAGATTGTACAGTGGTCTCTAAAAGTGTATGTGTGTCAATATTCTCTGTCTCATGTCCATTTAGGTATAGTCGCTAATCCTAAAAATATTTTTAAGCACCTGTTATGTGCCAGGCACTATTTTTGATTCTGGTGCTGTGAATGTCAGCAAGAATGACAAGGTCTCTGCCTTTTGGAAACACAATGGGCAGGGTAGAGAGGGGAGAGTCTAAATAAATCACTAAATTTGGGGTAGTGTTAAGTATTATAAAGACAAATAAATCAACATTAAGGGACAGTAATTGAAGCTTATGTGCATCTGGTTTATCTTAACATCAGGCCCTGGGATAAGAACAAGCCTACTGTGAACACAAGGGACATAAGAAGCTTCTGTAATCTACAACACTGAGTAAAGGGAGGCATTAGGAAAGGGCCAGAGAAGCCAGATCCAGATCCTGTGAAGCCCCCAAGGGCCATAGCAGGTTTATATTTTAAATGTAATGGGAACCCAGGAGGAATTGGAGCAGAGAAGTGAAGAGATATAACTTTTCTTTTATTAAAGCTTCCTGTAACTGCTGGGTGGAAAATAGACTATAAAGAGGCAAGAGTCTCAGAGCAGTTAAGAACCTACTAGTGCTGGGGAGTGATATTGGCCAATGTATATTGTTAAATTGTGTGTTGTGTGCATGAACAAATATGTAACGGCAAACCCCACTGGTACACACAGCTATAATGCACCAATAAAAACTGTGGAGAAAAAAAAGAAAACCACTGCATCAGTCTACCAAGAGAAGGCAGACTGGACTATGTAGGGCAGCAAGTGTGATGAGCAGTCATCAGGTTCTGAACATGACTTTGAAAATTGAGCCAAGAGGACTTGTTGAATATGTTCAAGCAATTGAAAAGATTTACAGCCCCATGGGGCTGCCATGATTGAAAAATATTGTTATTTCAGCATAGTTCCCTCATTTCTGAAATCTTTGAATAGGCTGGAACATGAGTAGAAAAGTTCTTTTTTATATCATCCTATTATGGAATGCTAATGGGAAAAAGATGGAATTCAGTGATTTTGTAAATTTATGGAATGAATACAAAATCACCATGTACTCATTGACCATAACTGTCTTAAGAAAAAAGAACAGAGAATACTCTACCAAGATAAACTATTCAGCTTTTAGAAAGTGAACAAATGCCTTAATCTAATAGGAATCACTTCCGGAGGGAATCAACACATTAGCAAAATGTTGAGTTTAAAACAAGGTTGGATATGTGCATTTTGGTTGTTAGAGCTTAAATTATGCTGTTCTTGATTAGACCTGCATATTTTATTTCTAAGTGACCCAAGTTTACTGTGCATGGTCATGAGCAGCATCAAGCCTATTGATGTGGATTTCTGTGTCTTTGCCATTTTCCAGCATACTGAGAAGAGCAAGTGGTGGGGAATAGTAGTGAGTTTCCCAGGTAAAAGGATAAGATTATTGCCACACCTGACTTTCAGTATAATTGTTATATGGCTCAGCACTTGGGAGAATGATTTGTGTGTGTGCATGTGGGTGGGTCTGGTGGAACGGTGTGGAATGGTACCCTAGCTTTATGACTGCTATATGAAGAACATAATTAAAAGCTAACATTATCAACAAAAAATAAAAGTGGCACCTGATAATAGTACCTATTCCAAAGGGTTCTTAAAAGAATTCAATGTGATAAGGAAGAAAAAGTATAAGAGTTCAGTATATTACTGTTTTTCCACAATGTCTTAAGCATCATATTTTGATGCTATTAGAAACAGTTGTTTGGTAAAAATATCTCTGGACCCAGAAAAACTAGGTGTTGTAAGATAAGCTTAGTGATGGGCTACGTAAAACAATGAACAACTATTTGATATTCTAGGAGTTACGCTAGAACTGTGCTCCTTCATTTTTCGTAGAAATCCTGCAGAAATGTATCCTGGACTCTAAATTTATAAATGAGATCTCTGAGGCACAGAGAGTTTAAGTAATATATCATAGTCACACAACTAGTAGATGTAAGAAAGAAGAGTAGACCAGTGGCTGGCTGGGAAATAAGAATTTCATCCATGAAATAGGCACACTGTTAGGCAACCTTAGTGGAAACTTCTGCTGGGAGTCAAAAGAACCATGAAGTCCTTCCCTCAGTGAAGCACCAACCATATGCAGTTAACTCTACCACAGCACTAATATTCTCATGGAATGGCTAAAAGCATCTCACTGTATGAAAGAAAACTCATTAACCAGATGCATTTGTCAGAGCCTGCTGGTACTTAAAAATTCCAACCCAACATAGAAACCGATACTCTATAAAAGAAAAATTGGAAAACATAGCATGCATTATTAAAATACTTATGCTTTATATAATTATACTCTTGGTATTTCTGACATCATTTTGTTTGCACTCTTCTCAAAGATGATGAAAGAACCCATATTATAGATATAGAGGTTAATCTAAAAAGTATTTGCCACCTAGGATCTACATCCAGATGGATTCTTGGTTGCTTAGTGTTAGAATGAGGCCAGCACCTCATCATGCAAATGTTTTTTGATCTCTTCAGCAGTGAGTATTTCTCTAAGATGAAGAATGCTAGAGTGATGCAGAAATACTGAGTGTGAGGTGCAATGCCTGGAGAGATATAAACCACATCAGGAGGTCAAGTAATAGAGACACACCAAAATGATGAGGAAAGAATTGGGAGTTAGGGCATCAGATTTACTAAGTGCTCAGAAAAAAATTGCCTTTAATACTTGGAATAACAAATTTTCAAAAATAAGATTTATGGAATTGAAATAAAAGGTTTGCATGACTAGAGAGATTGACAAACTGTTAACTGGTACTTGTCTGGGAGAACTATTAGGAAAAATGTCATGGAAACCTTATCACCTGTGTAGACATCTTGGACAAAGAAAATGTCAAAGTCTTTCTTGCTAGTGTTTGTTTTGGTTTTTATTTTTGCTTTATTGTCAGAAAAAAAGTGATAATTACCAACAGCTTTCAGAATTAATTGCTATAGGAAAGGTCTTTGTACTCTGAACAATGTATTGGTTCTGGTGAAATAATCTTTCTGATGTTTATATGAAATGAACCTGCTGGTTGCTTTAATTAGGAAACTTAATAAGCCCGTGCTGTTTCTATGCTACAAACATTTAAAAAATATTATAAGAAACCTAATTTGCAGTCATTCACAATGTTATCATAAATTACATAGTTCATAGCTTTAAAAATGATAAAAATACCTTAATAATGTCACTAGAAACTAAGGTTCAAATTTTAGGATAGAAATTCTTAATACTGGATACACTTAATATTTGCCTGTGGAACTGTTTGGATACTCATATCATTATCTCAAGAAATTACTACTACTGATTCTCGGGTGCTGGGACCAGGGAATGTATAACTGGGGTTCAGAACCCTTAGTAGGCAACAAAGCCAGGCCCCCAGGTTTTCACTACTGAAAACTCAGGGCTTAATTTCTGCTGGTTATGAATATATTTGCTCCAAAGTTGCAAAATAATTGTTTGAGCAGATTAGTATCACTTTTTTGATTAATTATGTCTTTATTTTTATTTAACTTAGAAAAAGAAAAAGTTCCAGCTGGGCATGGTGGTGCACACCTGTAATTCCAGGGCCTCAGGAGGCTGAAGCAGAATGATCCAGAGTTGAAGCAAGGCTGGGCAACTTAGCAAGACTCTGTCTCAAAATAAAACCCCAGAAGCACATGAAGAAGAAAGAAGAAGAATCACCACCAGCAGCAGTACAAGGAAAAGTCCAAGTTCAAAGGCATCATTCATAAGAAAGGACAGCAATGTGTGGATCTGAAATTATACCTTGCTCAACTAAAGCAAATCTTATGTGATAACAGCAAAAGGCCAAAGAAGAGACTGAGTCAATTGTCACTGCTAGAGGAAAAAGAAATAAAACATATTATCTTCTAATATAGGAAAAGAACAGAATTTTTCAGTATTACTTTGATTGCAAATATCAGGTGCCATAATTTGATAAATACAGAAATAGCAGTATTACTAATAGCATAAAAATACCAAGAAACAGCAAAAATTATTAAAAGATGTTCTATGTTTTATTAGTTGAATTTCAAACAGAACAAAAAATTCCTTAATAATTCTTAACTTTAGAATATTATAACTTTAGAATATTATATTTCATTGGTGACAATGAAATATTAAAGACAAAACCTTTTTAAAGTTTGAAAACAGCTAATCTTTGGAGAGAGGGAAAGGAGGGTTGAAAAATTGGACGTCAACTCACCTAAGCAAAAATCACTGAGATCAGCAAAGGAACATTTGAGCACGGAGTCTTTGTCATTCTCCTCAGGGTTAACTGAGAGAAATAAGACAAATACTAGTTTGGGGAAATACAGGTTTAATGACTGAAAAATTTTTATGATGTTTAATGTCCAAATGATGGCCAAATATGAAGAAATTATGCTTATGAGTTGAATTATTTAAAAAAATCTTGGTAAGGGAAGGAAATACTTATGCTGTTTTAATACTTCCATCCTCTTGAACAATTAGTACTTTGACTATTGAATAAGGCTGTTTATAACATAGAGATTTTGTAGTATTACTAAAAAATAAGTTTTCAAGTTATTCAGAGGAAGTAGCAACTCAAAGGAATCACATGAAGAAATAGCTAGAGAAGAATGATAAAATTAAAAACAAACTATCTTTGAATAATGGGCATCATGATTTTACTGGGACTCTTGATTTTGCAATGGTCTAAAAGCATAGCAGTGTGTCTCTGACAGGCCAATGTGGGGAGAAGACTGCCTAAGTTGAGCTGGTTTCTTTAATGCAGCATCTAGCTAGAAGGTGCCTAAATTTTAGCTCTTGCCTGTCAACATTTCCTTGTGAACACTAGTTCATATTAATGCAACCAAATCTTCACTATTTTATAGTTAAAGAGTAAAATCTTTGGTTTTTTCGTTTTGGGAAATGGAATTCTTTATTGCTAACATTTTGTTTGAATACTGCTTATAAATTCTAATAAGGAATGATTTTATTAAAAACAGGAGATATAAACAGTGGCCCTTTGAGCCAGTGATTCAAGCACTTGGTCTGTCTTCCACTACAAACAGCAAGTATGTCCAGATTATTATGGGACTGGCTGCCTGCAAGACAAGAAGGAAATAAAAACACGTGACCAACAACAGGTTTTTCTTCTGACTGGCACAAGGAGGTACTGGTCTCCTTCCTATTCTAGTGTCTTTTCTGAAAAGCTCTATTAAATCTAGTCAAATGGAAAAAAGAAAGTGCACTTACTCTTTGTAAGTTGAACACAAAAATAATAATTTCCACTTACCCTGCTCTGCTTTGTCAGCAGAGATTAAGGTTACAGAAGTGGGAGCCTGAGATTCACTCTCGGTTGACTGGAAGAGCGAGGTAGATTGGCTCAAACTCTTTGAATGAGCATAGCTCTGGGCAAGGCAAGGCAGCGATCTCCGAGACGGTTTTAATGAAGTTTCTTTCGTTATCTCACTTTTGCTTATATTCATACCTGCAAATTCAAAAAGGTGAGCTTTAAAAATGATCAAATTATCAGAGGTCAGTAAACAATTTTCATTCTTGAGATAGTGAAGCAAGAATTAACAATAGGCAGTTAGTGCAGATAGGTGATCGGGTCAGACTGAGAAAATGGAGAAAGATTTGGATATTTGGACCAGGAAGTTGGAAGACTGCCCCTGGGAGATTGGAATATTTATGTCTCCAGAGCCCTTTGATTACCAAAATTTCCTGCCTATGTTACCCCTCCCAAAAGTTTGTTAATGAGCAACTCCTATATAGACATGGAATCCCTTGGGTTGCCTCTTCCTTCCTGCCCAGCACTCCACCTTGGTCCTTCTAACCCACCTGCTCCTCACCTTCTGGTCCCCACCAGCATCTTCCAGTCCCATATGCAGGATGGAGGGAAATTAACAAGATAAGGAAGAAGAATGCAGGATAACTTTAGGAAACTTTAGATGTATAAAAGGGACAGGAAGTCCTCATCCCATGGATTCCACCTTTGGGTCCCCTTCTTTCTCTCAGGAGAAGTCTATTTTACTATACTTTAAATAAAACATCTTACTTTCTACTCTACACTTGCCTCAGTGCTTCTCTGGTTTTATACTTCAACATTTGAGGAAGCAGAACTCATTGAAGCAACCCACGGTATCAATAGTTGTTTCAGGAAAATCTGAAAGTACCATGTAACTTTTAGAACTCAGTTTTATTTCTGCTCTGTTAGGGGAAAATGTTGAGATTTTTGTAAAATAGTTCTGAGAAATAACAGCTTCTCTTCTAGTTTGAGTTTTTAATGTATTTTTTAAAATTCTTTGAAAAAAGAAAATAATATCTAGGAAGTTATGACAACAATAATTTGTATTGTCTTTGATAAACCTAACCACTTAGATTTTCAGGCAGTTAAACAAAACCCAACACATGCAAATTACTGTTACTAAAGAGAGCTCTTCTTGCTCTACCCCTTAACCACATACATAATGCATTAATAGTGATTGTTACAATTTGAATCTGGAATGTCCACCAAAGATTCATGTATTGAAGGCTTGGTACCCCGTGCAGCAATGTTCAGAGGTGGGCCTTTCAGGAAGTGATTGAATGGTGAGGGCTCTGACTTTATCAGTGAAATTAATCCATTAATGTATTCATAATTTGATGGTATTATCAGGAGGATGGTGGAAACTGTAAGAAGTGGGGCCTCGTTGGAGAAAGCATATCACTGTGAGTGTTTTAGTCAGCTTTCTCCCTGCTCTGACTAAAGGACCCGACCAGAACAACTGTAAAGGAGGAAAGGTTTCCTCAGGGGTTCATGGATTCAGAGGTCTCAATGAATAGACAGCAGTTTCCATTCCTTGGGACTCGAGGTGAGGGAGGACATCATGGTGAAAGAAAGAGGCAGAGGGAACCAGCTCACATAATGATGAGGAAGCAGAGAAAGAGACTCCACTCTCCAGATATAAAATGTATACCCTATAGCCATGCCTCCAATGAACCACTTCCTCCAGCTACACCCCACCTACCTCCAGTTACCACTCAGTTAATCCCATCAGGGATTAATTCACTGATTAGGTTAAAGTTATAACCCAATCATTTCCCCTCCAAACCTTGCATTGTCACACATGTGAGCTTTTGGGGAACACCACATCTAAAACATAATAGTGAGCGTGCTCTGGAATATACGTTTTCCTTTTTCTCTCTCTCTCTCCTTCCTGGGTGCCATGAGGTGAGCAACTTTCTTCTACAATGCCCTTCCTCAAAGATGTTCTGCCTTGCCTCAGACCCAAAGCAATGGGGACTGTTGATTGTGGACTGAAACCTCTGAAAACTGTGAGTCACAATGAATCTTTGTTCCCTTGTTTATGATACATATTTTGGTTGCAGTGATTTAGAGGTTAGAAAGAGGTAGCAATAGTTTGACACAAAAACTGGATACTAAGCAGAGATCAAGAGAGAACATCCCTGTGCTCCTATAAGAGTCCCTTCCATATGTTAGCTGTAGCCCCCATCACTGCTACACTCCAGAAAAGAATGTCCCCCTTTCCTGTCTCCCTCCATCTTCATTCTTGTTATGTCAATCCCAGGTCAATCCTTATCCCCAGAATTCTAATCTCCAGGTATCTTTGGATTCTGTTATTTCTAACAATGTCTTACACCCAGATTGCTTCAATAGGTCGTTGAGAATTTATATCCATCCCCAGAAAAAAACCACTTAGTATCCCCCTCAGTTTTCTCTATGGAAAATGCAATTTCCTCCATTTTCTTACCCCAATCTAGCATTGCCTTTTACCCCCATCAACAACACTGCTTCCCTCATAGGTTCTTTCTCTCCTACAACCTCCTAATTCAGGGTAATCTGCTTCTGGTGGACTAGGTTTCCTCCTAATTACAAACTGCCTTTTTCAGTTCATTATTCTTTATCCCTCCCCTCTGAAAAAATAAGCAACAAAAACCCTTTCCTTCCAAAATCCCATTATTAGACTGTTCCCTTATTCTCCCTTGCTACTGTCACCTTCAGGTTATTTCCTATTATCTGTAACTAATTTGATTTCTAAGAAACATCTCTCCTGTTTATTGTCTGCTTAACATTTCTCCTATTTCCTGCCACACCGTATGTTTTTTGTTTAGCTTTTAAAGTTCCATATACCTCCTGGAATGCAAGTTCAAGGAGGGTATTGATTTTTGTTGTTGTGTTTATATGCAGTGTCTAAAGCCATGCTTGGCTCCTGAAAGGCATCAACAAATATTTGTTGGCCAAATGGACATTTGAACAATCAGCTGACTATGCCTGTAACACTGAGTACTCATTAAGGGCAGCTTATCTCCATTGCCACTGCCAGTGCCTGGAATGCTGGGCTGTGACTCAGCTGGTTCAATAAACTTATTTTCTCTTCAAGTTCTAAAATCAGAGCTTCACGGCTCCATTTGCAAAACAAAGGAACCGGATCAACCTAGTGAACTCAGAATTCAGAGCTATATGATGTTTTTCAGAAAAATGGTCCTCACATTCCCCCATTCCTCACATTCCTCACATTCTGCTTGCATAGATATAGCTTTGGCAAATTGCTTGATTCTAAATGATTTCAGAATGACATCTGAGTTAAGCACTTGATATGGGTGCTATCTGCATTATGTAAACAAAACCATGAAATCACCTTACCTCAGGTCTTGCTCTGGACCTCAGACCACATAGGGCAAAGGGTCTTATTATTACTCTTAATTACATGTCAGGCTCCATGGTTGGTGCATCTACTTATTCATTGTGGGGGATATTTCTTTATTCTACATAAGCAAATTATATAAAATATTCTCATGTAAAAGGTTTTATATTACAGAGGAAAATCGAATAAAAAGCCAAAATCATTTTTCCTCTGATCCCCAAACTCAGTCTCCAAACTAAATAAGCAAATGTTATCCCTTTACTGGTATTTTCTGTGTATTCATATGCATAAGCATGTACAGAAATAGTTTTCTTACAACAATGGGAGTGCACGGTGTGCTGTCTTACACATTTGCCCACTTAATGTGTCTTGGATTTTTTTCCTTTCAGCCCACACAGATCTATCTCAGACTTTTTATTTTATTTATTAATTTTTGGCACCAAGTATGGCACCCAGGTGTACTCGACCACTGAGCTGCATCTCCAACCTTTTTTTTATTTTTAATTTTGAGACAGAGTCTCATTACGTGGCCCAGGCTGGCCTCAACCTAGTTATCCTCCTGCCTTATCCTCCTGAGTAACTGGGATTACAGGTGTGCACCAGCATTCCAGGCTTAATTCAGACTTTTAAATCTACTTCTAACTATTCGACAGTATGAATAAACCATAATTCATTTGATCATTCTCCCATCAGTGGACACTTAGGTAATTTTAAATAATTCACTTCAGAGAGAACATTCCTACCAGTATTCTTATATATGACTTGTCCTCACACATTATTTCTCTCAGAGGAAAGACTTTGATGTAGAACTTTTAGGTTGAAAGTCATGAATATTTATCATTTGGATGGAAAATGCCAAAGGATCCTCCCTAAAAGCTTTATCTTTCACACTTCTACAAACTGCCCAACAGCGAGGATGTAGCTCAGTGAGTGGTTTGCCTTGCATTTGCAAAGCCCTGGGTTCCATCCCCATGTTTCAAAACAGGAAAGATTAAAATAAGAACCCCACAAAACAAACAAATAAACAAACAACAAAACCATGAACTGTCCAAGACAGGATCTAATTGCTTATGCCTTGGCCAACTCTACATACTATCAATATTTTTTATTTTGGACAAAATGAAAAGCCAACAAACAAAAACAAAATCCCTCACTGTTTTAATTTTCATTTTACAAATTGAGCATTATTTCATCTATTTTCTAGCCAATGATTATGCTTACGTGACTAAGCTATTCTATATGTGTTGTTAGGTTTTGCTTCTTCATTAATAATTATTGATAGTATTTTATTTAATATATATTATGTGCAATGTCTATATGTTTCATTTCATTTTATAACATTACTTTTTCATTTTTCAATGTAGTTTTAATGGGGCAATGCCAATAGTTTCTATTTATTTATTTATTCATTTATTTATATTTGTTCTAAATGGTTATACATGACAGTAGAATGCATTGTACACAAATTGAGCATAACTTCTCATTCCTCTGCTTTACATGGTGCATAGGGTAATAATGTCTGTCTCATTTTATTGTCCTTCCCATCCTGACCACTCTACCCCTCCCCTCACTCCCCTCTGCACAACCCAAAGTTCCTTTGTTCTTCTCTACTCCCCCGCCCTCATTATGGATCAGTATCCAGTTATCAGAAAAAATATTCAGCCTTTGGTTTTTTAGGATTGGCTTATTTCACTTAGCATGATATTCTCCAGCTCCATCCATTTACCTGCAAATGCCATGATTTCATTCTTCTTTATGGCTAAATAATATTCCACTGTGTATATGTACCACATTCTTATAAGACAGACATTATGATTTCTACTGACTATGGGGAAACCAAAAATAGAGATAAAAAATAACATGTCATAAATCACACTAATTAATGAGAAGGGGGTTTATATTCCAAGCATTTCCTAACACTAAAGTTACCCCATCATAATGCATGTGTAAATTAGTTTGAAAAATCCCCAAAACAGCATCTATTCACCTCAAAATCCACAAATACCAAAAGGTATCACTCAAAATCCTATATGTACAGACATTAAACCCAGAAAGAACAATATAGATGCAGATTTGTCAGCCCCTACCTCTCCACATCCACTCACCTGAATCTGATTCTCTACATTAAATTTTAAATGTAGTAGCTAAGAAGTGAAAAGGATAATGCAAATTCTAAAGTATATAGAGAATTCATGTAATAAACTTTAGCCATATAGCTACTTATCTCAATTTCACATTTGTGATGGAGTACAATTAAGATTATCACAGCTGTGGGCAGATAAAAAATTGAGGAGAGGTATATTTTTCAAAATTATCATGTTTATCATAACAAAAACAGCACATTTCAAAAGCAGCACATTTCAGTCACACGGTTCAGGTCAGTAATTTGTAGAATTCTTATTTTGTAGTCATTTCATAAATAAGCACCAACTTTCTAAGGAACTCTCCAAACACGTGAATTCAAATAAAATCAAGCACTAGAAACCAAGGTGCATGGCTGTTAGGAGTTTTGAAAAAAAATAATAACAAGACAATTTTTGCAGTCAGTTCTACTAAAATGAGATACAGTTAAACAGATGAAATTCAGATAAACCTAGGAGTGGGAATTTTATCTTTTGCTTTATAGAAACATGTCTTCATTTATTTTTAGGGTAACTCTCAGTGTGCAAATGTGACCTAGAAAAGGATGCAAAAAAAACTGAATTGCCTAGAAGAATAGCAACCAGTCCCTTAGCTTTCTGGATTCTCCTATACAAAATTTGAGTTACCATCAAAATACTATATAATTACCTGTAGTTGAGGACCAAGTGATGATTTCTGTCTATCCCATGAATAGCATGGGGCAAACCTCTGCTGGTTAGTTTTTATGCAATTAATTCTTTTAATATAGTATTATACTTCCTTTTATTTAAGAAATATTTATAGTATGGGGGCACTGTGGTGCATGTCTATAATTCCAGCTACCCAGAACACTGAGGCAGGAGGCTCACAACCTTGAGGCCAGCCTGTACAAATCAGTGAAACCTTGCCTCAAGTTAAAATGAAAGCAATGGTGGAGACTTGGGCATGTGGCTCAGAGGTAGAGTACTTGCCTGGCATGTGAGAGATTCTAGGTTTAATCCAGTACTGGAAAAAACAAAAACTCTGATATATAATATTAAATGGTTAGATATCTGCCTGAGTCCTAGTCAAGACTATGGAAATTAACAATAAATAAATAAATAAATCCCCAGAGAACAGAAATTTGTATGTATTCCCCACCTCTAGTGAACCAGTAGCTTCCTATTCTTTCTTGCTTACTACATTGCAAATAGAGTTTTCTCCATTGCTGTAAATAAAGTTCTGAGCCTTTTACTCTAACAAAGCATATGCATAAAAAATAAGAGGAGAAGCACAAATAAAGACAAAGGTGGTTGATGGTGTAGCTGTTGGATCAAGTGTGCATGCTTTCTTTATTTCCTGAATCTTGGGTACTGGTCTCTGACAGACAGCCTTGACAGGCAATCTGTCATAAGACTATTCACTTTGTTCCCTTGGTTCCATCATGTGGCTTCAAAACACATCAACTTCTATATTTTCCTTTCTCATATCTAAATACAAGTGAAAGTTCCAACCATTCTGCAGGTGAAAGATGACTATCTTATTGATAGATGTATTTTAAAAACTAACATGGGGTGAGAGTAACAATTATGTTTGACAATGCTGTCAGGATTTTCTGTTATGTAGTTCCTGTCTTACCTTATTTATTCAGCAGATATCACTGGGGCATTTGTTCTCTGCAGGCATGCTGCTGATATTGGGTATGTAATGGCAGACAAGCAGGCACAGAATTCCTGCCATTGTGGAACTTTTATTCCAGTACAGAGTGAGACATTTGCCAAACAAATATAAGTATACATATAAATTGCCTGAAATGCTATTAAAATACAGGCAGCATTACATGATAGAGAATAATAACAAAGGAAACCTACTCTGAGAAGTGGTGAGCAACATTTTCTCTGAAGTAGTGACATGTTAGACCAAAAAGATGGAAAGGAACCTAACAGATGCAAAGGTGTTTGTGTATATCTCTGTGGCGGGTGCTTTTATGCAAAATTAATAACATACATGAAAGCCTTGAGATTGGAGAGATTGAAATGTATTTACAGAAATGGAGAAAAACCTATTTGAAGTATGGTAAGCAAAAAGAATAGAAAGCTACTGGTGCACTCCAGGTGGGGAAAAATATGAACAGATGTTCTTTGGGGATGTAGTTATTTATTTATCCTTCACTTCCATGAATTTATGTTTTATGTATGTCTTCTGAATAATAATTTTTTTAAATTCACACAACATTTTTTAACAATGTTTACTTCATGGATGTAAAATGAAATTGGGAGACTGAAGAAATTTTCTTACTCAGGATCATGAATCTAGCAACAGGCAGAACTGAATTTGAAAGTTCTAACTATTGGATTCCAAAACCCATAATATTTTTGGTATACTCCATGATTTCTTGTGTTCCCCAATCCTGGATGGTTCATTACCATTACTTTACTTGGTATGTATATCAGATAAAATTTAAGAAAGAGTTCTGAATATACTAAAGAAAAACTCAGAGGCTATAATTTTATACACACAGTCTTAGAAAACTGGGGAATGTATTTCAGTGAAAGATGAACATGTACTTAATACATATAAATAGGAAATATCTACCCAACATTCCCAAATTTCATTTCCAGTGCTGACCTTTAAAATAACAAATATAGGGGTACAGGGTGTAGCTCATAGGTAGAATGCTTACCTAGCAGTTATGAGGCCCTGGGTTCTATCCCCTGGTTCTAATTTTCTATCTTCAGAAAAACAAAAACAAATACAGCTATCAATAATATAAAACTTTCCATGAGTTTGCAATATGCATAACTGAGTTACATAAAAAAGTATAAATATGGTTTTCCAAGACTGATTTTCATTCAACTAACATCATTTCTTTAATAATTCCAATTCTTGAGACCTTTCTCTAATTTTTTAATTTTATTTTATTTTACTTTTATTTAGTTTTCCCTTATTTGGGGGGTATAAAATGAGGCTCACTCACAGAAGAAGGAGATGCATAAACAAAGTGTTT
Source organism: Glaucomys volans (assembly GCA_020662805.1). NCBI lineage: Eukaryota > Metazoa > Chordata > Mammalia > Rodentia > Sciuridae > Glaucomys > Glaucomys volans. The sequence continues at coordinate 45,083 of JAJEJO010000188.1, read as the reverse complement.
GGATTCAATAAAAGGTATAAACAGGGTATTTTAAAATCACCCACAAGGAACCCTGAAACCAGGAAGTAGCATCAGCAAAGCCATCAAAACAGCTGATTCTTTTTTGATATTTCCTTCTCCCAAGTTTTCATTTATTTATAATTATTGACTTTAACACATTTTCTTGAAAGGGTTATGCACATAAGGCAAGGAAGTCCACAGAAGATGCTCTATAAATCCTTTGCTGCTGAAAATATTTGTTAAATGCAGCACTTAAAGGAAATAGAGAAAATAGTAGTAAAAGTGAAGCAAAGATCCTCCAAATGCCCTTCATTTTCCTTTCCAAGTGTCTTTTGTGGAGTGCTTTCTCATATCCTGAGCTATCCAAAATTTCCAGTGCTATCTAACAGATCATCTTTTCTGAAAACCAATGCAATCTAAGCAGAAAGTCTGATATCCTAATGTTCTCAAGGCTCAAGGACACAAAGTTTCTCATTCAATGTCATCACATTTCTGCTTCACATTTCCAGAAGTATCTGCTGTTTGCTTGGCATGATTAAAATTACCCCCACAGCATATTCAAGTTTTTTCTATGTTCAAGTAGTATTCCTTTTTTCTATGCATTTAATGAGTAGTCATGAATAACATTAGATAATTACCTATCTAAAGCTAATCACTAGAAAACAGATCACAGTAAATGTCAGTTTTGGTAGGCATGTACAGTTCCAGAGTTCAAAGATAAATCTATAAGACCGAAGAAAATGTGCTGTATCCTATATTTAGAATATATTTTCCTAAAGCAACAATGAGTACAAATTCCAACTGTTCCAAAAGCACTTTGTAATTGCTCCCATATATAAAGGAATCTGATGAAATGACAGTTTCAGTTGGATACACACAAAGGTTGAAGACATGTAATTGCAAATAAGACTTCCTCTACAAAGGCTTCCACATAATTTGTGACTGACCATGTTCCCAGGAGGGAGAGTTGTTATTCAGACACCATTAAACTCAATGGGCATTGAGTTGATACGGAGTTCTTAATTAGAAAAAGAGATCTTAGAACACCTTAAAGGGAAGATTCAAGAATAAAGAAAAATTGGTCATTGTTCCCAGTAAAAAGTACAGATTTTTCAAAAGATGTACCCTCTTGGTGAAATTTCTCTTCAAGAAAATTAACTTGTAGGAAGGACTCATGTGAAAGAAAGAAATATTTAGTATGTTATGTAACAATAATCTTAGAAAATGCATCAAGGAAATTGTTTGAAGAAACTGGAATATTTGTAGCAAAAGAACTTGATATTCCTACCAAATCGACTTTAGATCATATCCATAAAAAGTGAAATTTTAAAATAACAAATATATATTTTAAAATACAAATACTTTATCAGAAATATTTGAAAATCAGTGGACTAAGAGTGAGTGTTATCTTGAGATACTGTTCAATTTTATAAAATCCAAACATTTAGAAAAGGGAAAGGGGAAATACCCGAAAATGAAACTGACTGAATTACACTGTTATACTGTGTGCATACACAAATCCCACCATAATGTACAATTATAATGCATCAATAACAATATGGAAAAGATTTAAAAATTGTATCTCTTATGGGTAAAGGATGAATAAAATGATAAGTCAAAATCCAAAAGATAGAATTCACTTTTCTATATTAGTGTATATAATGAAAGCATATATAACTGCATGATAATCATTGGGAAAAATCTTAGATAACACATTCTAATTTGTCCTCCTTGTCAAAATTACTTTTCTTCCATTTTGTTTTAAGTGACTATTCTGATTTATTAGTTGATTGTGCCATTTTTGGTGGAAGTTATTGCTAGTGATAAAAGCAGTTGTATGCTATTAATATTCTCATAATAGTTCCATTAGTACTTGTCTGCATTTCATGTGTGAAAATCCCCAGACACAAAGGACTTTGGAACTTGTCTCAAATCTCACATCCAGGAAGTGCTGGAGCCTAGAATAAACCAATTCTTCACAGCCTCTGCTCTTTGCAATACAACATACTATTTCTTTGTGTACTCAGAAACAGTTTGCTCCTCCTTTACTTTTTCATTTTAATATCATGTTGAAAAAGAAAAGAAGAAACAATGGCTATTGTATCAGGATTCTAGGGATGGCAAAATTAGAGTACTCAAAGAAAGTTTAGCAAAAGAAATATTTGCAAGGGAGTGACCCGAATTCAGACAAACCAATAAGGATTGGTGAAGCTCCCCACAATTAGCAAGGGTCGGAAACCTTTATCACTCCTAGGCATGAAGGAATAACTAGAGGATCTTGGAGACAATGACAGCTGGGAGAGGAAATCTGACGGACTACATGTGCTGGATGGAGGAGTACAGCCACAGCTAACCCACAGACTGGCAAGGATCCAGGAGAACACCCAACCTCTCTCTCATCTGCACCTGATCTACTACTTCTGGCTCCCACTGATCAAAAATAATAAAAAGTAGATAGAAGACAGGGGGACCTGTGATTGTTACAGTCCTTAGGAATCTGTTTCTGGAGAAAAAATGGGCATGTGGGCAAAGGTGAAGGGTGGATAGACAAATGGAGATTTTCCACTCCACATGCACAGATGCATAATCAGAGAAACTTTCGTTATAACCTTTGGGAATAGAGAGCAACATATGCACTTTTACCACCAGAGAATAAAATATAATGCTCCCCCCATATTGTGAGTACTCTGGGTCACACAGAAGAAAACATGCAAAAGGTAACTGTTGACTTTAATGTAATTTTTGCTTGCTTGCTATGTGCAAGATGCTAGGCAGGACACAAAAGGGATTAATACATACCCAGCCCTTAAACAAGAGTAGCTAGTAAAATCAAAATTTATCTCATTCAATTAAAATATACAAGGATGCTTAAGAAAAGGTTTCTAACAAGTTTAATGCAAGACAGAATACTAAAAGAAAGATACAAAATTTTGAAGGGCTTCATAAATTAATGAAATTTGTTTTTAAAATACAGATGATAGAATGAGTATTTTTACTCACACTTTCATCTTTGTGCACTGTTCTTTAATTTGCAATAATTAAACAGAATTTTCCCCATCCTACTCTTTTTGCTTAGAATGCTTTATTTCTGCCCTCTTCAACTAAGTCACACATAAAGATTGTTTCAGAGTTAAACTCTTCCTTGCTGTAGGAAACAGTCCTTTAGGGTTCACACACTTCTCCTAAATAGACTCATTTTTTGGTGAATGTTCTTTGAACAGCATGTACTTTTACTATAATAAAACTACATGTTTGCATTAATTTAGTTGTTCTTATTTAGCCTATGGTCTCTCTAGTCCTAAGGTATTTTCCATGAGGTCAAGATTCATGTTGGTCTTATTTGTACACATAGTTTTAGTACCTAGCACTGGGTCAGCACACACAGAATCCAAATGACTGTATCCTAAAGAAAAGACCAAGAGACACACTAAACAGTAGATAAGAAAGTAATTCAGCAATTTGACAAGCATTTGTTTTAAATACATGATAGGTCTACTTTCTAGACACTGACCTTGAAAAAAAAATGGATAAAACTCCCTGATTCTACTGACTCTATAAATATTAATATATCAAATGACTCCAGTCATTTGCTCTTCATATTACACTCTTCTGAAACTTGAGTGCTTTTACAATCTTGTTCCTGTAATTCTGCTTTAAGTACAAATAGGTTTTTGCTTAAATTAAATATTCATTTGACAATATCATAGGTAAAAGGTGAATGTTATCATTACAAGAATGATGAATCATGTGTTGAACCCCTCCAAGTAATACCTCCATCAACCACCACTGCCATTAAAGTTCTTGCTTCTCGCTTAGGACACTAATGAATTTACTGAGGAGGAATTGACCTTGGAGCCATAGAAATTCTTGTTGCTTGTAGGAGGTGTTATGATGCACAGAGCTGTATTTAGAATGTACGAAAAGTAGAAAAAAAAACCAGATAAATCTAGAGTAGGGATTTTCCCCACTAAATTTCAACTTAGTCAAGCTCATAAATTCATTAGAGAGAGTCTATGTAAGATACCATCTCCTGTTGAGCTCAGTGGCACACACTTGTAATCCCAGTGTCTCAGAGGCTGCAGCAGGAGGATTGCAAGTTCAAAGCCAGCCTCAGCAAAGGGAGACGTTAAGCAACACAGCGAGACCCTGTCTCTAAATACAATACAATATAGGTCTGGAGATGTGGCTCAGTGGTGGAGTGCCCTTGAGTTCAATCCCCTGTATCCCCCCTTCCCACCTCCCAAAAAAAAAGGAGTCTCCTTATACCTTTAAAATACTTGATACAATACCCATCTACATTTCCCCTTATTTTGCTTCAATTTGTTATGAAGATTTTCTGTATTCAAAATGGGACTTCTATCACTGAGAGTTTCTTAATTCCTTTGGGCAGCATTAGCTACCACATACCCTGAGCCTCTATAACACAAGCAGGGTACATCTACTCTGGTAATGACATGTCTTTCTGTGAGACCAAGAGTTCCCTCAAGTCAGGGAAAAGCACTCATTGATTTGTGAGATCCAGGATTGCTGCCCAAGTTTTGTTCATAGAGAGGTGGATGGATGGATAAAGTTGATACTCTCAATAGTTTATTATATCTGCCAATTTTCTCATCTTTAAAATGCCAATAATAATACTTAAAGAATTATGAGTGGGAATATTCAATAATCAAGTGAATATAAAGTGCTAAAATAATGCCTGGCACTTATATTGTACCTACATGTGTTTGCTATTATTGTAACTGAGTCAATGATATTATACATATATAAAATGTAATAAGATTTCATGTCTGAACCATATATATAAGGCATGCAGAATAGCAAAAGGGAAGCTTTTGAAGTTTTATATGTATAAAAAAAGAGCAAGAAATTCATTTTCCTAATATATACATTTTTTTAGCAGAGATACACTGTAGAAAATGGGAGTCATACTCAAATTAGTATGAAATGATGTCACATAGATGTTAGCATAAATTATGTAGAAATATGTTTTTACATGATGATTCATTGCTCATGTTAGACATATAATTATAGTTAGAATACTTCTGCCTTTACATTGTAAGTATTGTCAAGTTTTCTAATGATGAAAGTAGCTTATCTGAGGGCATAATCCCCCACACATGGAAGTACCACTTCCTAAAGAAGGCCATAAAACCAGATGTGAATTTTACTGCTAAATAAATGAATAAATAAATAGGCCTCACTGAGCTGTAGAAGTAGCTAAGTGGTAAAGCATGGACTGAGCACATGGTCCAAATTTCCAGCACCAAAAAAATTTAAATGTTAATCAGATAGTATTCTCCCCACTCACCTCTTCCTTTTCCTTCCACTGCTTCTTTATTTTCCTTTTGTCTTTTATAAACATTTGTTAAGCAGATTTCATGTACCAGGTATTGCCTATGCTTCAAGAAACAGACATGAGGAAAAGCAAAAATACAAAGACAAGCTATCCTCAAAGAACACACTGAGGAATTGTCAGTTTTGTAAGTTTAATAAAATGCTTTAATATCATGTAATGCATAGCCTATCAATGGTGGGTCCAGGCTTATCGAAGGGATAAAACTCTGTCATTAAGATATAAGAGCATACTCAAATCTGTGCCAGAGCTGGATGAACTTGTTCAAGTGCAGGATACAACAAATACAAAAAGAAAATTTCCAGAGAAAGCTTATCCCCTTGAGATAAATGAAATTAATTCAGAAGAGGAAGCAGAAAAGGTTAGAAAAGTGGGTAGAGGTAAGCCAGAAAAGAATTCATACATTACAAAACACAATATGACCATTATCTGTGGGCAAGTGTTTTCATATTATATTGCAAGGAGCAGTATTGCTCTGAGGGGTGACAGTAAAAAAAGGACTTCCAAATACTTTAAGAGTCAAACTCAATAATGCAAATTGTTATATGAAGGACATTAAAAACTCCTGTAGCCAAAAGCTGGTTAGACTATTTAACAGATCATTTTTCCCACACATATTTTATCACACAACCTAATTATAAAATGCTGTAGAATGCTAATTTTAAGTACTCTGGTTATAAACCAAGGAGTGGGATAACTGGGTCAAATGGTGGGTCCATTCCAAGTTTTCTGAGGAATCTCCACACTGCTTTCCAGAGTGGCTGTACCAATTTGCAACTCCACCAGCAATGAAAAAGTGTGCCTTTTTCCCCACAGCCATGCCAACATCTATTATTTTGTGTTCTTGATAATAGTCATTCTAATCAGAGTAAGATGAAATCTCAGAGTTGTTTTAATTTGCATTTCTCTAGTTACTAGAGATGTTGAACACTTTTTCACATATTTATTGATCACCTGTTCATCCTCTTCTGTAAAGTGTCTGTCCAGATCCTTGGCCCATTTATTGATTGGGTTATTTGTATTCTTGGTGTAAATTTTTATAAGATTATCATGATAAGTGAAATAAGCCAATCCCAAAAAAACAAAGGCTGAATGTTTTCCCTGATAAGCAGATGGTGATATAGAATCTGTTTGAGGGGTGAGAGAGGAATGGAGGATCTTTAGATTATGTAGAGGGAATTGAGAGGGGGAGGGGTGAGGGTATGAAAAATGGTGGAATGAGACAGACATCATTACCCTATGTACATGTGTGATTAACATGAATGATATAATGTACATCATACAGAAACATAGAAATGAAAATTTGTACCCCATATGTGTACAATGAATCAAAATGAAGTCTGTAAAAAAAAGGTGAAAAAAAATGTTGCAGAATATATTTTAAGAGTACCTCTTAGAGAAGAGCATGCCTTAAACAATGGGTTCTGGGGTACCCTGGAGGCTGTGAGTAGAGAGTGGATGGTTGTACCAGTTCTAGTATGTGGGCTGGATTTATTGTGATCAGTCAAGATACTTGGAGAGGAGAAGTCATTTCAGAAGCTTTTATGATAACCCAGATGCAAGACGAAGGCCTGAGATGAAGTGCACTGATCTTGAATAGTAAATACCACGCATAACTTTTACATTAAAAATACATACTTGGAGGACATGGTGGTTAATTGCAGTGTCAGCCTGTGCGATTAGGGAATACCTAGAGAGCTGGCAAAGCATTATTTCTAGGTGTGTCTGTGAAGGTGTTTCCACAAGGGAGACTGGCATGTGAGTCGGTGAACTAAGTGGTTGGCTGAGGGCCATGGAAAAAAAGACAGAGGAGAGATGAAATATTTCTCTTTCTAGAGCTCATGAGGCTGGAACACTCTTCTCCTGCCCTTTGAGGTCAGGACTCCAGTTCTCCATATTTCAGACACAGACTTAGACCAGGAGCTTGCT
>JAJEJO010000188.1:5441-37401 GCA_020662805.1 Glaucomys volans | reverse complement strand
GAGGATGTGGGGAAAAGGGTACACTCATACATTGCTGGTGGGAGTGCAAGTTGGTGCAGCCACTCTGGAAAGCAGTGTGGAGATTCCTTAGAAAACTTGGAATGGATCCACCATTTGACCCTGCTATCCCACTCCTTGGCTTATACCCAAAGGACTTAAAATCAGATTGCCTCAGTGATGCAGCCACATCAATGTTCATAGCTGCTCAATTCACAATAGCTAGATTATGGAATCAACCTAGATGCCCTTCAGTAGATGAATGGATAAAGAAACTGTGGTATATATATACACAATGGAATATTACTCAGCCATAAAGAAGAATAAAATTATGACATTTGTAGGTAAATGGATGATGTTGGAAACTGTTATGCTAAGTGAGATCAGCCAATCCCAAAAATCCAAAAGCCGAATGGTCTCTCTGATAAATGAATGATGATGCATAATATGGGGGGGGAAAGATGGCAAGAATGGAGGAAAGATAGCTAGCATAGAGGGAAGGGAGGGGTGGGGGCGGGTGGGGGGTAAAATTAATAACAGAGTGTGTGACAGATACCATTGCCCTGTGTACATGCAAGAAAGCACAGATGGTGTGACTCTACTTTGTGTACAACCAGTGAAACAATAGCTGTACTCCATTTGTGTTCAATGAATCAATAAGTAAATTAAAAAAAAAAAAAAAAAAAAAGAGTTACACCATCAGCCTCCCTGATCTCTGGCTTTCAGACTTAGGCTGAACCCCTCCAGGCCTCCCGGGGTTGCTAGCTTGCAGACAGCCTTTTGTGGAACTTCTGACACTACAATCAAGAGCTAATTATCTTATGATCCCCCCATATGCATGCACGTGTGTGTGCACACACACACACACACACACAATTGATTCTGTCTCTCTAGAGAACACTAAAAAATACAGAATTAATAGAAATAATTGCTTATTTTAGAACAATAACTGTTAAAATGGCAATGAATGTTAACAACATACTTCCCCAAGCACAATTTTTAAAAACTGGAAAGTAAATGACAAGTCTACTAATTCAGGACTTTGCCACACTGACTGATTTTTTTTAAAGCAATTTCTCTCCAAACTGAAGCATCAGTTAATGAATGATAGGTATATAAACATAGCTTTATGCATCAGCTTTATCAGTCTATTTAATATTAGAATTTTGTGGCCATGGATACAAATACTTCAGAAAGAAGTTTAATAGAACAAAATCACATTTACCTTCAGGATGCATTACCATATCTTAATCTCCTTTTCTCTCTTCCATGCTGGATCTTTGGACAGAAATACTCATCTTGCTTAGTTTGGAGATGCTAGAAATATGACCAATTACCACAGCATAGTTGGATGAGTTTTTCTTCTCTGTGTAACAGATATCTTTAACTTTAATGACTTAAAACAACATGTAGCTGGGCAGAGTATTGCCTGTAATCCCAGCCACCTGGAAGGCTGGGGCAAAAGCATTGTAAGTTTAATGCCCACCTGGGGAACTTAGCTACACCCATCTCGAAATAAAAATAAAAATGGGATAAGGGTGTAGATCAGTGAGAGAGAACCCCTGGGTTCAATCCCCAATACCAAAGACACACATGCACGCACGCACACATATTTACCATTTCAAAGCTTGTGTGTTTCGGAAGGCGCTAAGAGTTGCTCCTGAGTAATATTTGAATTGCTTAAAGGAATGAGTCTTTTTTATTCAAAGCAAGAAGCAGTTCATGACATCAATGTTCAAAAGGTAAAAAATCAGGAATCATGAATTCTTTATATATTCTTACAGAACACTGAAAGTGAATGATGGCAGCAACCATTGTACCAACATTCTATTATGAATTGATAGACAATGTCATGAAAACTGAAAATCTGATTGAAAACACCAAACAGGAACAATGTTCATCCTGAACTGCCTTTCTAACCACAACCTCTAACAGGGTTTAAATAAAGAAAAATAAATATTATTTCCACATGACCTAATTCTTTTGTGTTTGGAAATCATGGGAACACTAAAGGAAGACAGTATGGTTGCCACCAGTATCACAAATAACTAAGCAAGGTACAGATATCCTTCTTTATTTGTGGGGGAGGGGTACAGGGGATTGAACCCAGGGGCATTTAACCACTAAGTCACATCCCCAGCCTTTTTAATCTTTTGTTTTGAGATAGGGATTCGATAAGTTGCTTAGGACCTCACTAAGTTGCTGAGGCTGGCTTTGAACTTGCAATCTTTCTGCCTTAGCCTCCATAGCCACTGGGATCACAGGTATGTGCATGAGCCAAAGTGCCCAGCCAGATATCCTTTTAAAAAGACCTCCAGATATGTTTGAAACCTTGAATGCTATCCTCCAATTGATGTACCACAGATTTCCTTCATGCAGATGGCAGAAGAAGACTTACTGGAATAAAGACTGGCAGTGACCTTGGTGGAATCAACATGTAGTGATTTTTGGAGGAATTGTGGAAACTGATGGTTCTTCATCCCATCCTATGTGCCTGGAACACATGCCTCTTACTCTGTTTCTACTTTTTGACCCCAAATAAAAATTTGAACTTTTTCCTAGAATGGGTAAGACATTTTCAGGATTTTGATCCCCAAGCTGTCTTCTGTATGAAGTTAGATAAAAACAAGGAGATTTCAGTAACAGTTGCTTACTAACAAGTTCACGTGAACCTGGATACAGTACATGACTGACAAGTTCTTTCTGTTTGTTTGTTTGTTTGTTTGTTTGTTTGTTTCATGACTGACAAGTTCAACAAATACATTTGTTCATTCTTTTCTAAAACTACCATAGCCACTGACAGATCTCAACACTTAGCCCCAAGTCATGAAAATGAAACCTTTGAATATCTTACAGGTATTGGGAAAATCACATTGCTGCTTCTCACATCACACACATGTGCTTTAGGTACAGGGGTAACATGAAAACTCTTGATCATTCTTGCCTGCTTTGTGGAAGGAGACACCTAGTGAGCACAAACTTTGGGTTTAGATTAGGATATAACATTTAAAATCTTACAGTGCTTCTGGCAAGCTGGAGAGTTATACTTCACACCATTGCCAGCAGGAATGAGAAAGAGCAGAACAGTCTGTTCCAACCAAGGAGCTCAAAAATGGCATTTAGGTTTTGGCCCAGCTACATGGACCCGGCAAGAAAACCCCTATTAGATTCTGTCCAAGAAATGGGGAAGTTCTGAGGACTCCCACAATATCTTACAGGTCTATGATGGCATTTTGAAAAACTAAAAATCTGGTCTACTCTCTTCTACATACACACCATGACTGGTAAAACCAAAATCTTACTCAGTAGCAACTCTGTGAATGTGTAGAATTGAACTCAACCACACTCTGCAGAGGCTCAGGAGTGCTATATGGGACACAACCTGTTCTGTATTTTTAGCCTCTCATGAACATTTGCAACCACAGAACTTCCCACTTATTGCCACCTGCTAGTGTTGTTCCTACTTGTAGGTTTCTCCATGATGTGCCAAAGTCAGGAATTTATACATCTGCTTTTGAACATAGTTCAATAATTTATAATCAAAAACTAATTTCAAAAGCTTAAGAATGGGGAAAATTATTTCACTAATGTTAGAAGAAAACAGAGCACAGTATTATTTCTGGATACTTTTTTGCAACCAGTTCAGGAAGACAAAATCATAGTTGTTACCACTGCATGAAGTTTTAAATACAACTGACATGTAGTAAAGATAGAATATTACATTGCTGTCATTAACTCTTTAATTATTATGCTTGTATTACTAGTAGTTAATTTACCACCTATTAGCTAGCTATGTTTCTTGGTGATATTTATTTTATTAAGAAAGTCAAAATTTTAGTTTAATTTAATATTTGGATCTTCATTTTAAAAAAATCAAATTTTCAATATCATCAAGTAATTTACAAACATAAAATGGTATAAGACACTTGTTCTAGGGTTCTAGAGAGCAAATGATATGATATGTCAACCAAAAGTTTTATAAACACCAGCATGTGTGGTCCTTCTGTGTCTTGCCTCTGTGCTGTATCTGCCTCTTGCCTGCTGAGACTCCTGAAGTGGACATTGAAAACAGTACATGCTGATGACCATAGTTCAGCCATGCTGGACTACACCTAGAGATAGGTATGTTTTCATTTTTCTTCAAGGTTTCCTTGTGTTTGCTCAGGCTATGAGGGGATGTGACAGTAAGATTCAAGATTAGATACAGGTCCAGAAGAAAGGACCCTTTGAAGCCAGGAGACTTGCTGTTATCTTACAGTTGAAGCATAACCAAAAATTTCATTCACAAGTTTGAGGCCAAGTCTCCAATTATAAAACACAACAAAAAAAAAAGGAAAATACTGCAGTTCTTTTCTGGGTTTGTTTTGTCTCCTTTGCATGTCTTTTTTGTGAATCCATGATAAGATTTGTAAATGATTATTCTGGATCTTAAATTAATAATTGTCTCATTATAACACTTACAAATCCTCAGGAATTCTAGGCTCACATTTTCTTCTATTATTAGAGTTTACATTCTGAACCAAAATACCAATCCTCAAATATTGTTTGAGAAAAAAGAAAAAAGTACTTTAAAACTAATGGGATGGATTCAAACTCAAAATGTTTTTCTCAGCAAAGGATATAATCAATAATGTGAAAAGAGAGCCTACAGAGTGGGAGAAAATCTTTTCCACAAATACTTCAGATAGAACACAAATCTCCAAAATTTATAAAGAACTTAGAAAACTTTACACCAAAAATACAAAGAACCCACTCGACAAATGGGCTAAGAAACTGGACAGACACTTTACAGAAGAATATATATAGGCGATTAACAAATATATGAAAAAGTGTTCATCATCTCTAGTAATTAGAGAAATGCAGATTAAGACCATCCTAAGATTTCGTCTAACTACAATTAGAATGACTACTATTGAGAACACAAGGAATAATAGGTGTTGGCGTGGGTGTGGGGAAAAAGCACACTGTACATTGCTGATGGAATTGCAAATTGGTGCAGCCACTCTTGAAAGCAGTATAGAGATTCCTCAGAAAACTTGGAGTGGACCCACCTTTTGACCCAGTTACCCCACTCCTCAGTTTATACCCAAAGGACTTAAAATTAGCATACTACAGTAACTCAGCCACATCAATATTTATAGCAGCTCAATTCATAATAGCTAGATGTGAAGCCAACTTAGATGACTTTGATAGACAAATGGATAAAGAAACTGTGGTACATATATACAATGGAATATTATTCAACTATAAAAAAGAATAAGATTATGGCATTTGCAGATAAATGGTTGGAACTGGAGAATATCATGCTAAGTGAAATAAGCCACTCCAAAAAAACCAAAAGCCAAATGTTTTCTCTAATAAGTGGATGATGATACATAAAGGGGGTGGGGAGTAAGAGATTATGTAAGAGATTACATAGAGGGAACTGGGGGGGGGGTTATGAAAGATGGTGGAATGAGACAATTAACCTATATACATGGATGATTACACAAATGGTGTGAATCTACATCATGCACAACCATAGAAATGAAAAGTTGTATCCATTTGTATACAATGAATCAAAATGCAGTCTGTAAAAATAAATAATAAAAATTTAAAAAAATTTAAAAAATGTAAAAAGATAAAAAAATAACATTTTCTTTAAGGTACAGGAGAATAGAGTTTGTATAGTCCTATAAAGAAAATATTTGAGATATATAGAGCAAGAACTCTTATTATATGGAATGTAAGTTAATAAGAGAACAATTACTGACCCATAAAAAATTACTGAGAATGTTAATCATTAAATTAAAGCAGAAAAAATAAGAATAATTCATTTAATTCAGTCAAAACTAATGTCAAAAATCTCAAAGGACGGTATCACTTCATAAGTTTCTTTTAAGAGCTATCTGAATATAAATGTTCTAATTTTGTCACTATAGAATGAGAATGTATTTTAAATTGACAGACTAACATTATAGAAAGAATGCTTTTCAAAATCTCTCGATTGTACAGATACTTAATGCTCTCTTCAAAGATAAGGGAAAAGAGAACATGAGCCAGATTTTATTTTTCTTGTTTTCAAGGAATCACCGGTCCTGGATAGGATTTCTTGCATAGTGTTTCACAAAATAACAAAATATCAGCTTTGGAATGTTTTACCCATTATTTGAGAAAAGAAAATGACCCAATCAATAAAGTGTCATATTTCACAATGAGAAAGATAAAGTGCAAACAAATGCAAAGTCAAACACAGATTTGAAAGAAGCTATCTGACTGGATGTTTTGTCTCTTTTAATAGATACTGCCTTCATGTATGTATGTATGTATGTATTTTATTTCATACATGCATATAGGGTAATAATGTGGGTCTTATTCTACTCTCCTTCCCATCCACTCTATCCCCCCCTGCATAATCCAAAGTTCCTTCATTCTTCCCTACCCACCCCACAATATGGATCAGCATCTACTTATTAGAGAAAACATTTGGCTTTTGGTTTTCTGGGATAGGCTTATTTCATTTAGCATGATATTCTCCAAATCCATTCATTTACCTGCAAATACCATAATTTCATTCTTCTTTATGGCTGAGAAATACTCCATTGTGTATATACACCACAGTTTCTTTATCCATTCATCGTTGAAGGGCATCCAGGTTGGTTCCACAATCTAGCTATTGTGAATTGAGCTGCTATAAACATTGATGTGATTGCATCACTGTAGTAATCTGATTTTAAGTCCTTTGGGTATAAACCCAGGAGTGGTATAGCTGGGTCAAATGGTGGATCCATTCCAAGTTTTCTGAGGAATCTCCATATTGCCTTTCATAGTGGTTGCACCAATCTCCAGTTCCACCAGCAATGTATGAGTGGACATTTTCCCCCACATGCTTTCCAACACTTATTGCTTGTGTTCTTGATAATTGCCATTCTGATTGGAGTGAGATGAAATCTTACAATAGTTTTGATTTGCATTTCTCTGATTGCAAGAGATGAACATTTATTCATATTTTTGTTGATTGATTGTATTTCTTCTTCTGTGAAGTGTGTGATCAGTTACTTAGCCCATTTATTGATTGGGTTATTTGGTTGTTTTTATTTTTTTTGGTGTTAAGTTTTTTGAGATCTTTATATATCCTGGGATTAGTGCTGTACCTGAAATGCATGTGGTAAAGATTTTTTCCCATTCTGTAGACTCCCTCTTCACATTATTGATTCTTTCCTTTGCTAAGAAGAAGCTTTTTAGTTTGAATCCATCCCATTTATTGATTCTTCATTTTTCTTCTTGCACTTTAAGAGTCTCATTAAGGAAGTCAGGTCCTACGCCAAGATGAGGAAGATTTGGGCCTACGTTTTGTTCTATTTGGTGCAGGGTCTCTGTTTTAGTGCGTAAGTCATTGTTCCATTTTGAGTTGATCTTTGTACAGGTTGAGAGACAGAGGTTTACTTTCATTTTGTTACATACGGATTTCCAGTTTTCCTAGCACCACTTGTTCAATAGGCTATCTTTTCTCCAATGTATATTTTTGGTCCCTTTGTCTAGCATGAGACAACCATGTTGGGTTTGTTTCTGTGTCTTCTATTTTGTACCATTGATCTACATGTTTATTTTGATGCCAATACCATGCAGTTTCTGTTACTATAGCTCTGTAGTATAATTTAAGGTCTGGTATTGTGATTGTGATGCCTCCTGTTTCACTCTTCTTGCTAAGGATTGCCTTGGCTATTCGGATCTCATTTTTCCAAATGAATTTTATGATTGCTTTTTCTAGTTCCATGAATAATGTCATTGGGATTTTAGTAGGAATTGAATTGAGTCTGTATAACACTTTTGGTAGTATGGTCATTATGACAATATTAATTCTGCTTATCCAAGGGCATGGGAGATCTTTCCACCTTCCAAGGTCTTCTTCAATTTCTTTCTTTAGTGTTCTATAGTTTTCACTGCAGAGGTCTTTCACCTCTTTTGTTAGATTGATTCTGAAGTATTTTATTTTTTTTTAAGGCTATTGTGAATGGGTAGTTTTCCTAATTTTTCTTGCAGTGGATTTGTCACTTATGTCTAGAAATGCATTTGATTTATGAGTATTGATTTTATACACTGCTATGCTACTGAATTAATCTAGGAGTTCTGGAAGTTTTCTGGTGGAATCTTTTGGATCTTCTAAATATAGAATCATGTCATTGGCAAATGGTGATAGTTTGAGTTCTTCTTTTCCTTTTTGTATCCCTTTAATTTCTTTTGTCTGTCTGATTGTTCTGGCTAGAGTTTGAAGGATGATGTTGAACAGAAGGGTTGAAAGAGGGCATCATGTCTTGTTCTAATTTTTAGGGGGAATGCTTTCAATTTTTCCTCATTTAGAATGATGTTGGCCTTAGGCTTAGCATAGATATCTTTTATGATGTTCAGGTATATTCCTATTATCCCTAGTTTTTCTAATGTTTTGAGCTTGAAGGTGTACTGTATTTTATCAAAAACTTTTTCTACCTCTATTGAGATAATCATATGATTCTTAACTTTAAGTCTATTAATATGTTGTATTACATTTATTGATTTCCATATGTTGAACCAACCTTGCATCCCTGGAATGAACCCCACTTGATCATGGTGCACTATCATTTTAAATATATGATTTGCCCAAATTTTCTTGAGAATTTTTACATCTATGTTCATCAGGGATATTGGTCTGAAGTTTTCTTTCCTTGGTGTGTCTTTGTCTGGTTTTGGTATCAGGATGATTCTAGCCACATAGAATGAATTTGGAAGGGTTCCCTCCTTTTCTATTTCATGAAATAATTTGAGGAGTATTGGTGCTAATTCTCCTTTAAAGGTCTCGTAGAATTTGGCTGAGAATCTGTCTGTCCTGAGCTTTTATTGGTTGGTAGGCTTTAGATGGCATCTTCTAGTTCATTGCTTGAAATTTATGTTTAAGTTGTCTATATCCTCCTGAATCAGTTTAGGTAGATAGTATGTATGTCTCTAGAAATTTGTTGATGTCTTCAAGTTTTTCTATTTTATTTGAATATAAAATTTCAAAATAGTTTCTAATTATCTTCTGCATTTCAGTTAGTGTCCATCATGGTATTTCCTTTTTCATTGCAAATTTTAGTAATTTGAGTTTTGTCTCTCTTTCTCTTTGTTAGTCTAGCTAAGGGTTTATCAATTTTATTTATTTTTTTCAAAGATCCAACTTTTTGATTTGTCAAAAATTTTCCATTTTTTTGTTTCAATTTCACTGATTTCAGCTCTGATTTTAATTATTTCCTGTCTTCTGCTGCTTTTGGTGTTGATTTGTTGTTCTTTTTCTAGAGCTTTGAGATGTAAAGTAAGGTCATTTATTTGTTGACTTTTTATTCTTTTAATGTATGAGCTCAATGCAATGAACTTTCCTCTTAGCACTGCCTTCATAGTATTCCAGAGATTTTGATATGTTGCATCAGTGCTCTCATTTATCTCTAAGTATTTTTTTATTTCCTCTGTGATTTCTTCTGCTAACCATTTGTCATTGGATAGCAAGTTATTTAGTTCCCTGGTGGTGGAGTAGCTTCTATTTTTTTCTTTTATTGTTGATTTCTAGTTTCATTCCATTATGATGTGATAGAATGCAGGGTAGTATTTCTATTTGTTTGCCTTTGCTGAGAGTTGCTTTGTGACACTGCCTTTATTCTTAATGCAGGTATTCACTTTCATTGAATTTGCCTCCTGCGTTTTCACTTGCTGAATGGATTAGAGGCGAAGTTGCAATGAGTAAACAGATGACACTGGAAACAATGTATGTCAGGGTTCCAACTGAAACTCTGCATGCCTTATCTTCAGTTCAGCTCCACAGGGTCTTTCTGAATTCACAGTGGTGCATGAATAGATTGAAATAGAACTCTCATTTCAGAAGAGCACACTGTCTACTGAAATTCCTAGTAGATCTACCCTATGGCATTCCTCAATATGCCAACTGGTGTAGTCAACTCAGAGCCGGTGGAAGAGCTTTGGGAGGTACCTACAAAGATTCTAGGCAGGCCTGATAACATGGAGGCCTTGGACTGGCACACATACACATATGCCCACACACCTACGCACACCTACCCCAAATAACTTCTGGACAATTTGGCTCTACCATGATACTGTGGCTATATTTTCAAGGCCACATGTGGTAGTGGGAGACAAGGGCTAGGTGATTTCAGAATGAAATAATTTGGTCCTATTAATGATAAACAATTTTTCCCAACGAAACAATGAGTTGAACAGATTATATTGATCATAGACTTTTATATTTTAAAAAATTCCCTAATGAGGGGAGTATTCCAGTACTGCATGTAGATTAACTTCTGAAGTTCAAGATGATTACAATTTTGAGATTTTAATTATCTATGCATTCAGTGGTTAAATACTGGTGTCTCTAAGAGAAGTCTCAAAATTTTCATTTCCTATTTTGTTCTAGTAATTTTTATTCTCTCTGTTTAACTTTTAATCAATTTAATTCTGCCTCTGTGAAGCTGCCAAAAAGCTATAAAATCAGTTGGCATAATTTTAGAGTTGGGAAGGAGCTCTTATGTGTAAATTATCCCTGTTAAACCAATTCCTGTGCTCTTTGTTTTTAATGAAATGTTAAGAAAACTCAAATATTAAAGTAGTTACAGGATAGGACAAAGATATAGTTTATGGCATTATGTTTTAAGGTTATGTTACAAGCCTTTCCCTAATTAAGTAGCCAGTTTCACATTAAATTTTTTAAACAAATTTTAAAGTAGCTCTCCAGTATATAGAAACAGACTGAAATTTATGCTATTTCTAGGTATGGGTTAAAATAACAAGATTTCTCCTTGAAAACAGAGAGGGTATACTAAAATTGAAAAATTAGGCAATTTTAAGGAAATCCACCTAAATCATGTTCAGAGTATAGTTTTCCCCTAAAATTCCTGAGGTATTGAAATATTCTTATTTCAGGATTAAAACATACCATGCAGACAATCTAATTCTTATCTCTAGCAAAAATACTTCGAAAAAATTTCTTCAGTGGAGCACCCATGCAAAAAGCATTCAGGAATTATAAACTAATAACTTGCAAATAAGTATTACTGAACTGGGCATTGTTCCCTTTGTTTTTTCCTGATGTTTTATGAACACCATGGGCAACATAGTTCTTAGCCAGTACTTCGCAATGCTGATGAGTCTAGTTCATGGATGCCATGGGACTGCAGGGTAAGGTAAGCCTATTCATGCCCTTCCCATTCTGAGGCACACATGTACAGTGTTCTGATTCTCATGTGTCTCTTCAAAATGCACTGCTGGCTTCTGGAACAATGGTGGCCACTTAGAGCCTTCATTTCCAAAAACACAGGGGATTTTTTTCTAGCTGGCTTTATAACTTTAGAGATTGATAGGGCACAATAGGAGCATGTATTTAATTGAGAGTAAAGGCAGATATGGAGAATATGATTCTGAGCCAATCTTCTCTATAATTAAATATAGCTAATTGTGCATGCACAAACATACACACACATATAATCTTCTTTTCTTCACTTAGAAGTAAAGTCTATTTCTTTCTCATTTAAGTTCAAAACCTGAAAAAAAAAAGCATCTAATCTGCTTAACTAGTAAGGTAATTTTTATTTTCATTGTAATTCTGATGAGCAAGCTCTATCTCTGTAATTAGACTCACTCCCTGTGGTTGGGACTATAAATGCTTGTTCATTTTCTCTACAACGGTTTACTCAGTGATTTAGATCCATGGAAAAACATGAAACATCACTTAAATTTGTGTACACAGAAATACTGCTTAGGTCACATTTTTATAATTGTGATGATTTAACACTTATCTATAAAAAAATTCTGTATTTGACTTCCTATTTTCATTTAGTCAAGTATTATTACAATGAAAGTTGTATTAAGAGTTTTCTATACTGACACTCTGCAAGACTATTTATATAGAACACTTCTGATCTGATCGTATCAAGAAATATCATTAGCCTCATGTCACAGGTGATTCAAAAGATAAGCTCAGATGGACTAATTAAATTGCTTCTACTCATAACAATAGTTGAACTTATATTCAAAGCTAGATGTGTATTTATTCAATTCCCACGGAATTTTCACAAAAGATCTCTTAGTTTGCTATAAACATTCTGGAATTTCCTAAACTATTATTTTTCTCCTTAAGGAATGATGAGTATGGAATTTGGAACTACTTCTTGTTGGAGATCATATTAAAAAGTACATATAATGGTCGATTTGATGTTTACTATAGACTCCTCTTTGTCCTATATTGAGAATCTCTGCTATCCATTGGTGCCCCCTTCATCACCCTATTTTAAAATGTTTCAAGGAGAGAAGTTATTGGATTATAATAGGTCGTCTTAGAATCTCTGAGAAACTGAGGACAAGTAAGACTTCAATCTTCCAAGGCAATGAAAGTTAACAAAGCAGTCATATGACTAGTTTTGCTTCAGTACAGAATACATAAAATCACATAATTAAAAAAATTAGGAAAGGCAAAATAAGGGTTGGTTTCTTAGATTGAGAAAGTAATCAGAGATGAAAGGAAGGAAGTGAGATGAGTATGAAAGTCTGTAGCAGGGCATACATGTTGACAAACAGGTTAGCAGTCTCTTGAGGATGATGCCAGCTAGAGTTTGAGACTATCCCTGAGTGTTTTGACCAGAATCCACAAAAGATAATACTTACTAGAATGCAAAAGTTTATTAGCATGGTCAGTATATTTAATAATGTGAAAAAAATCTTTTTCATAAGATCTATTTTCATATTACCTAATATTTAATCTATGGATGGCCCACCTCAAAAAGAAACATTAGTTGAATTTATGGTAATTGTTGGAAGTAGCAGTCATCTCCTGTAAACCATGAGCTACTTTTAGTCAGCAGTCACAACTAATTCATCTTGGTGTTTCCTCAATCATGGGATGTCATACTTGGCATACTTTGCAATGAAATATGCAAAATGAAAGAATTAAACATTTCAATCTTTAGTTGCATCCGAGCTGATTTTTCATGTGAAATTTTACAAGTAGATACCTCTTTATCCAAAGAAGTGAGAATTTTCTCTTCAGTCTACTTTAGTAAATTATTACATTTTAAGCCAATAGATTTATCCTAAAACTTGACAAACCCCTTGCCAGAGATCCAGGAATCTCCTGGGATAGGGCAGAAACAAAACTGACTTTTTTGTTGGTTTCTTTTTGGTTTTTTGTTTGTCTTTGGTACCAAGGATTGAATCCAGGGGCAATTAACCACTGAACCATGACATTCAGTTAAGAATCAATATCATATGGCCAGCAATATCCTGAGTGCGCAGGATGCCTATCTTCCAAACAATAGGAAGTTAAACTGATGCTACTCTAACATTTAACTCTGCAGTTCTCCTTAGATTATGTTGTTCCTGGACTTTAAAACAGTCAGTGACAACTGAGATAGCCTCTTCCAAGTTCAGACATTTCCAGGTATTGAGATCTTCTTTCTGTAGAGCAGGAATCTGCCTTCCTAAAGTTCCCATCACTGGTCCTTATTCTGTCCTCCAGAAACTCAAAATAAGTGCACTCTTTCTTCAGTGTGACAGCTTTCAAATATTTGCAGATAGTTCTCATTTCCTCTTTAGATCTTTTCTTTTCTGAAACAACAAGTTTGTTTCTACAACTCATTTTTGGTATGTTGCCCAAACCACCTCATCTCCCTTGAAGGAATGAGGACTTGGAGTTCAGTTCCAAATCAACGAGTGTTCGATTCCATATGTACTTTGCCATTATTCAAGCTCTTGATTTAACAAAGGAAGTAAATGACCTTCCACTGTTCAGGACATATTTTCCAACATAACCTTAATTAAATTGGGTTTCACTGCTTATGCCCTCATCACTTACAGGTGTCCCAACTGTAATTAAATATTACTCTTTAATCTTTTGGTTTTTGTCTGCTTCACTGCTATGCTATGTCCTCAGAAGGCAAGGAATTTGGCTCATTCCCAGCAATGTTGGTTGACTAATAGAGAAGCCACCACAATGTCTGGCAAACATCGTAGGCAGTAAAAAATCGATATTTATGCACATTTGTTAAGTGAATATTGAGGAACATTTGAGGAACAAGTACTACTCATTTAAGTTTTGTTTACATTTACAAATGCCAAAAGCATATTTTCTTGACAATTCATCCTATGCATTCATGAAAATATTGAATGTGGCAAGGCTGAGGAAAATAATTTTGGATCAGGACCCCAGAGGTGTACAACCATGTAGAAAATTACTATAGCACTGAACATTATCACTAAGACACAGTTATTTAATTACTCAATCATACTAACAGTCCGCCATATGGATTTCTTGTCTCTGAGGGTATTACAGCATCATCTCATTACCATATCATTTTGCTAGAAGCAAGAAGTGGATGTCACATCACTTAAACTGCCATACTACTCATACACAACTTAATGTTCTTGCCAAAGCACAAATAAAAAGAGACAAGATAATTAGACATAATCTGATGTGGGGAAAATAGATGAAATTAGATGGTATTCATTGTTTTCATGATAGTTTCTACCTTGATGTAAATGAGAGAGGTCCATGTTATTTTATCACACATATCTTGGTACTTACATTGGCACTTCACATAGTGAATTTAACATATTGGCATGAGTCACATAATTGTCATTTCAATGTCAGGTCATCATTAGAGCACATGTCAAGAGTCACGGTCCGGTGTTAACATACTGGAGTTGAAAAAATAATTCATGTGCACTTTCTCACTTTTTACTTTTTTATTTGCCAAGAAAAACATGAACTTAGCATATTCATTTAAATACTTCTTTGTTCGTCAAACTCTTACTACATGCCCGGGATAGTATCTGAAATAGGGATAAATGATGTTAGGTAAACAGGGCTCCCTGAAATGTATGAGTACTTCCGCTTATTGGAGTATAGAAGCATGATGATAAGGAATATCACCAAATCTCTGCAGCATATGGGAGGAGCTTCTTGCCCAAGCTCCTGGTGAGCGTGGAGAGCAGAGAAGGCTTTACAGAGGATAATTTAGAAGATACTTGAAGAATAAGCTGGAATCAGATAATATATTAGCAAGGTGACTCCCAGAGAGAAGTCACACTATATGGAAAAATCTGGGAGGGAAAAGTTTGGTGTTACTGGAAAGCAGAGCAGAAAGCCAGAGGGAGAGGCAGGGGACAGAGATGGGACTGCAAAGAGTGGCAGACACCAGGTCTTGAGTGGCCTGGCATAGCATATGGAGGAGTTTAGACTTTGTCATAGGGGGACTCAAGAACAATTGCAAACATTTTTAAGCTAATAAGTGTCATGGTTTACTATGCATTTAACACTATCACTGAACCCTCATGCAACTAATGAACGCATGTAGAATATAAGAGAAGTCATGGTGTCAGGGACAGAGCTGCTTCAGTTATCTAGGGAAGAACAGAAGATGCCCTTAAGCCATGGTCATGGCTGTGAGACTAGAAAATAGTAGGTCAAGAAAATTTTAGAAAGTTATAATTCGTAGGTCATGATGTCTTCCTAAAATATACATTTAATAATAAATGTATTATGTACAGGAAACACTGTATTAATATTGAGTATGTTCCAATGGCTCCAAAGTAGAGAGAGAGCACACATTAGTTCTATTTGGGTATAGCAGAAATAGTAGCAGAAAATAAAAGTCATTTGAGTTATGTCTTGAAGAATGCATATGATTGAAAAAAGGCAGATCTGAGTATTTGAAATATGAGAACAATTGAACAAAAACATGGAGATACGTAAGTTCATTACACATTCAGGGAAAGGATTGGAACACTTGATTATCAAAACTGTTTTGTTTTTTTCAGTTCTGGGGATCAAACCAAGGATTTGTGCATGGTAGGCACTCTACCACTGAGTTGTATTTTTTTAATATCCTGATGAATGCATGGTATTGGATTTTAGACTCTAAAATACGTGTTTTCTAACTCTGATATGTGAATTAACTCTTCTATTTTCTAGCATTTACAAACATTAAATCAATCTTGATTTCTGTGAAACATAAATAATCATCATTGCAGTAAGTTTCAAACTTGAAGGGAAAGAGTAATCATATTTTGTGTTTATGGAACAACGCAGGAAACTAGTATTGGAGATCATCCTGTGAGACATCACCGGTAACCCACCCACCCACACATGCCGTCGATTTCTGGGCCTTTCATATTGGGATAACTTAATGCTTCATTGTCTGTAAAAATCATCATCTGAAATTTAATGACATGTCACATTTTCAGTCTTATTTTGTTTGTGAAAGATACAAGTCATAAGCCTATCTATGCCAAACCAGCCTTTCCAAGGAACTTGTGTTTCACTGAGAAAATTTCCACAAGAAGATAAAATCAGTGCTTGGTATAAATGCTAAGTGTTGCTTTCAATGGTCGCTGTGGTAGAATGACTGTGTCCTCCCCAGGTTTCATGTTGAAATGTAATCCCCCAGGCAAAAATATTAAGAGGTATGGCCACTGGGGTCTCTGAGTGATAGGGGCTGTGCCCTTGTGAATGCGATGAGCACTCATAAAAGGAGTCCAGGTTGAAGGGAGTGCTCTTGTGCCTTTCTGCTCTTCCACCAGGTGAGGACAAACATGGAAGAGTTTCACCCAGAACCTGCCAGTGTGTTTGATCTTGGATTCCTTATGCTTTTATAAATCTCCCAGTCTGCAGTATCTCACTGTAATACCACAAATGGGCTGGGACAATGGTCTGTTAGAATAGAAACATCATGGCTGTTAGCAGTGATGCTTCTCAATTTCACCCACTTTAGTGATTGGACTAGTAGCACTTAAGATGCAAAAATACCATTTTCACCCACTATGCTTAAAAAAAAAAAACTTTTAGAAATAGTAGAGCTAAAAGAAGACAGTCCTTCAAATTTCAAAATGAGGTACATGATCAACTGCACTGTGCATTAGAATGCAGATTCATCAGTCCCTTTCCAGAACTCTGTTTCTGGGGAGCAATGCAAGGACCTGAATCCTTAGTAAAGACAATTATTCTCTCTAAATGTAAAAACTGCTGATATAATGTTATAATGTAACTTGTACACTTAATTGATAAGTCTGTAAGAGAATGCAACATACGCTCAAGGTTGCACAAGGAGTTTTTGCCACTATTAAGACTTGTCATTATTGGGTCACAATCATTTGTTTCTCATAATTCATTACATAAGACTTTTATAATGAATAGCTGTACACTATCTTAATTGTCTAACAGGTTGGCATATTAAAAATATGTGTAGTCTTGGCCAGTAAATGCTGAGAATTCAATGTCTTGTCAATGATTTTCAGTTATGTCATATTACTGGGTTTTATCAGGAAAAGTGATAATATATGAAAGAAAAAGAACTAAACAAATAAACACTCACATTTGTAATGTATTCATCAATAAAATAGCATAGTTTTTATTATCCTTACTAGAACCTTGAACAAAATAATTGAAGAATAGAATTTGTCACAAGTTCAGAAAAAGTTCATGGACTATTATGACTTCTAAATATGACAAAGGAAAATTCCAAAAATAGGTAATTGCTGATAGTAGGTGATGCTATACAAAGCAAATGACATTTCACCCAATGAAAATTTCTCCTGTTTTTAATATTGTAGATTTATTATTTTTTTCATAAAAAGAATAAAAAACAATTTGTAAGGGAGGAATCTAGTCATATTTAGTAATATTTGTTAAGGGCCTCTTATGTGGCAAACACTGTATCAGGTATTACCATATGATGATTTCCTCAGATAAAACACACACTCACACATATCTATGTTATATATGATACATATATTTAAATAAATGCATAATGTTTATGCAATATGCATAAGTGCTTATTGAAATTAGCAATTAGCTATTATAAAATCTCCCAGATTTAGTAATGTGATTTTAAAAATGTAATTCTACTAGTCATCGATTTTATGATTTTCCTTCAAGCATCTCATGTGCTATGAAGAATCTTCTGTAAAATCATTATTATATTTCCCCATGTGGATGTTCAACACAGAATAGTTTGCATTATTAAAATTATAGGTTTATAAAATGACCCTCCCTTCAACTCCTCACTAAACTGAATGTCTTAAGAAAAAAATAAACAAAACAAAGACAGAGTTTAAGTTGAATAACAATAGCAACTTCAGCTATTGCTCCTGCTCTCATGTCATTATCAGTGTCAGCTTTCATTGCACATCAGCAACATTTTACGATCTTTGCCAACATTAATTCAAATCATTGTATTACATATGCTCTTTAAAGTCCTTTTTACTCTTTAAATACAATGTAGAGAAAGGTCTGCTTAGAAAAGGAAGCAGAGGTATTCCACACACCAGACAGACAATAAGTCTTGGGAAGCAGTAGTTTTTCAGTGACAAGGCAATAGAACATTAAACAGGTCTCATAAAGATGTAAAAGCCCAGAATTCCTGTATAAATATGGAATCTTGTAAAGTAGAAGCCCCACATTGTGTCACTTGGATGTGGTCTGATGAAAACTTGGAGTGTTTGATGCAGTTTTTTGTTTGGATTCATCTTCATTCGAATATCTGCATGACTGAGCATTTCCATGCATCAAACATTGCCCTGGTCAAGCCTGTCAGGAGGACAAGCAATATAGACACCATCTCCTTCTCATCATTCACACAAGCAGGAAAGATTCAGTAAGGACAGGCAATGTCAGGATTTTAAAACTATTCAGAGGCAGGAGAATATGGAATAAGAAATGACATGATTTAAGATGGGGAGATGGGAAGATCAAAAAGTCCATTATAAGTCCTTTGGGTATAGACCAAGGAGTGGGATAGCGGGGTCAAATGGTGGATCCATTCCAAGTTTTCTAAGGAATCTCCACACTGCTTTCCAGAGTGGCTGTACCAACTTGCACTCCCACCAGCAATGTATGAGTGTATCCTTTTCCCCACATCTTCGCCAACACTTGTTGTTGCCTGTGTTCTTAATAAAAGACATTCTAATATGCAGCCACATCAATGCTGATAGCTGCTCAATTCACAATAGCTAGATTATGGAATCAACCTAGATGCCCTTCAGTAGATGAATGGATAAAGAAACTGTGGTATATATACACAATGGAATATTACTCAGCCATAAAGAAGAATAAAATTATGGCATTTGTAGGTAAATGGATGATGTTGGAAACTGTTATGCTAAGTGAGATCATCCAATCCCAAAAATCCAAAGGCCGAATGGTCTCTCTGATAAATGAATGATGATGCATAATGTGGGGGGGGGGAAGGGTGGCAAGAATGGAGGAAGGATAGATAGCATAGAGGGAAGGGAGGGGTGGGGGCGGGTGGAGGGTAAAATTAATAACAGAGTGTGTGACAGATACCATTGCCCTGTGTACATGCATGAACGCACAGATGGTGTGACTCTACTTTGTGTACAACCAGTGAAACAATAGCTGTACTCCATTTGTGTTCAATGAATCAATAAGTAAATAAAAAAAAAAAGTCCATTATAGGAGTGGAAAGTGAGCAAAATCTGAATAAAATGGGGACTAGAACATGCATCCCAAGCTGAGTGCAGGGTAAGCACAGCATCTTGATTTAAAAAGTGGTTCAAGGAAACTCTGAAGGCCTCTGTGGTCACAGAAATGTGATGACGAATGTGGCAGAAAATAAGATAAAAGACAAAGCCACCAGCCATATATCATAGGACCCCAAAGACCTTGATCAGAAAATTTTATTTCATTCTACATGAGTTGGAAAGTCAATAGAGTGTTAAAAACAGTGACTTGATCTATGGCTAGTTTTGAAGGTTTTCTCCACAACTAGGTGGAAAACAGGCCAGAAGAAGTAATGTTGACACTGCAGGAATAATTAAGGTGCCGTGTCATTGTAAGGTGGACACCAATGAAACTGCTCTAATGCAATAGTGAAGGAGGAATTGTGAAAAGGTCTATTCAAGCTACATTTTGAAACTGGAGCCAGAAAGATTTACTGATAAATTTTGCCACATTTCATCTTTAAGGGTACGTATGTATCTGAATCTAATTGAGCCTTGATTTTTCTATCTTTAGAGGTTTTGTCATAGTGAAATAATGAATCTAGACAATGATTGAAACTGCTATTATTAATGCAAAAAACAAAAACAAAACACTAACTGTGAGATCTTTGGACAAAAACAGAATCTGTATCTGATCACATTTCCAAAACTAACTTTCAAGTCACAGAAAATCCAGGGGACTAAGTAATATGTTCAATAACATGTAGAAAATGCACCCAGCAAAATCTTAGAGGGCAAATATAAAAAATAAGTTGTTCATCAAATAAAAAGCAAGGGACAAAATGAGAGGGAAAGAAAGCCAACGCATTAAAAGAGATGAGTTCTGATAGACATCATGGACATATCAAACCACTGCCTACAAGTATTCAAGCTGGTGAATTTGTGCATTAAAAAACCCTGAGAGAGCCCTAATTCAGAATTGCTGGTGATGTGAGAAAATAAATGTTCCTCCTTGTTTAAGCTGTTTTGAATTATATTTTCTATTCCTGTCAAATCAAAATTTATTTAGTAACAGCAGGAGATTGAAAGCTTCTAAGAATAAAATGTGACATTGTCTGTGTTAAAGAGATAGAATAGGGGTTGATAAACTGTGTCCTGCAGGTCAAATTCAGCTTGCAACCTATTTTAGTAAATGAAGCTTTATTGTAAAACATCTCCATCTATCTGTTTAAATATGACTTATAGCTGTTCAATGCTACAAGGTCAGAATGAGTAGTTGCCACACAGACCATGTCTCTAGCAGAACAAAATACACAATGTACTTACTACCTGTTGTTTTGTTTTGTACAAAGTGTGCTTGAAACACCTAGGTGCAACATACAGCAGCAATTCCCCAGTCATTGCAGGGTTAGGAGATGACAACACCTGTTATGAGCTTGTAGAGCTTGTAGAATAGTTAATTTCCTCCTGCTTCTCAGGTGCATAATATTAGTGGAAACAATTTTTAAAAGAATCAAAAAGCTTCCATATGATGACTGACCCCTGCTTATTTTCTGTAAAATCTTAAAAGAAAAATAAATGTTTAAAAATAGAATTAATAAAATGCCTAAGCATTAATAAACAAAGATTTGACCAATATTAAATGAAATTGGCTCATGAAACTAAGCAGGGAGGGGGAAACAGAATAGCTTTTCTAGGAAATACTCTGTGGAACACAACAAAAATTGACTCATGATTTGGAGTGCTATGGCTTTGCAAACACTAACCCTCCTTCACATTAAAGCTGCAGGAGATGAGCCAGAGAAGCAAGAAATTTAGCAAGAAAAATGACCCAATACAGAGAAAAGTGGTTTGGAGGGGAAGTCTCATGTTATATAAGAACATGAAGTATTTGGCTATTGGTATTAGTGCATGCAATTCTCAGGAAGCAAGTGATCACCAGCATACTAAATTAGAATGAAACTCTAGCACTGAAGAAGTCTATACTCTGTCTTACAAAAGCCTCTGGTTATTTAGCTTTTAAGGGTTGCCTTTGGAGTTCTGAATTTTGACTAATGATGTGCTGTCTCTAGAAGGGGCATATTCACAATTGACCATCTCAGGTAAGATCATGAAAGAGAATAACAAGACAGACTTTTTCACAAGTCAGAATGGGGACAATGGAGGACAATTGTTGGAAGCTGTATAGGAACTATGGATTTGTTTGACCTATCATAAGTCAGGGAGGCTGCTTTTCTGGCAACTCCTGGGTGAAATTCCTGGGTTCAAGAAAACCCAGCCCATGCTGATGCCCTATCTTAGCTTGCAGCCCTAGGTTCAAACACAGCCGCCCAGAGATGGGTGTAACCTGCCAAACCCCAAACAACCTGTTTTCCACACTCTTATCCTGTTTTCCTGAAGAAGGTTTTTCCTGAATCCCTTTGGAATGCTCCACTATAAATAAAGCATTTGCAGGCTTTTCTCTTTGTTAGGGTCAGATACATTAAGGGGTCACATCCCCACTTTGAATATATATATTTCATGAGCCAAATTCATTTAATATTTGTGAAATCTTTGTTTTTTTATGCTCAGGCATTTTGTTAATTACAAATGTATATACATATACATATATGTAATACATAAATATATACATATATTTATATACATAAATATATATATACATATATATATATAATTCTTGCCTTTTGTATTTATTTATTTATTTTTTGGCAGGAGGAGGTACTAGGGATTGAACTCAGGGGCACTTGACCACTGAGCTATATCTCCAGCCCTATTTTTGTATATTTTTAGAGACAGGATCTCACTGAGTTACTTAGCACCTCATTTTTGCTGGGACTGGCTTTGAACTCCCCATCCTCCTGCCTCAGCCTCCCAAGCCACTGAAATTATAGGCATGTATCACCATGCCCAACTGTCTTTATTTTTTAATACTACGTTTCCAGTTTGTATTTCTAGCAAGCCCACTCTTCCAATGATTACCCACTTTCTCCCGATTCAGGATGTGAGTGAGAGAAAATAAATGAAGGGAATTCCCTCAGGGAGCTGAAGCAGCTACTATCTAATAATTGGGTGGTCTCACTACTCACTCCACTTCCATGATCAAGAATCTGTACTATTTAGTTTCACAGTAAAATGCTATATGTCAAACCCCAGTGACTACTGTGTTTGTTGTTGTTGTTTGCTTAATGTTTTTTGTTTTTAGTTTTCTGGTTTTCCTTTTGGGAATATGTCTTTTTCTTTCAGAAATTTTGTTCCATCTGTGCCATCATACCATGAAAATCTAATTTGTTTTCAAGTAATAGAATAATTTAACATTATCTATATCAAAATGTCAATGGCATTCTTCACAGAAGTTGGAAAACCACCTAAAATTTGTGTAAAACCACAAAACATAACAAAACACAATAGCCAGAGCTATCTTGAGCACAATAGAATGAAGAAGGAATCCTTACACCACCTGTCTGCAAAGATGTATTAATCAAAACAGCATGGAATTTGTATTAAAAACAGAATCACAGACCAAAGGAACAGAACAGAGAGCTTAGAAGTAAACCCACATATAAACAGTCTACTGATTTTGACAAAGGTGCTGTGAATGAACACACACTGGAAAAGGACTATCCTTCCAGATGTGATGTTTAAAAATGGGATTTCTACCTGA
The DNA here is from genome assembly GCA_020662805.1 of Glaucomys volans. NCBI lineage: Eukaryota > Metazoa > Chordata > Mammalia > Rodentia > Sciuridae > Glaucomys > Glaucomys volans. The sequence continues at coordinate 14,297 of JAJEJO010000188.1, read as the reverse complement.
AGAAGGGTGAAACTAGACTCCTATCATTGATTATAAAAATCACCTCAAAACAGACTAAAAGCTTGAATATGAGACCTAGAACTATGAAGCCACAAGAAAAAATGCATAAGAAAATGCTTCAGGACATTGGAATTGGCAGGGATTTTTGGAAGAGACCCAGAAGGCACAGGATACAAAAGCAAAAGTAGGCTAATGAGATTATGACAAACTAAAAAGCTTCTGCCCAACAAAGAAAGCAGTCAATGGAGTGAAGAGACAACCTCCAGAATGGGAAAAAGTTGGAAACCAAAAGTGTTAAAAAGGTGTTTGATATCCAAAATAAGTAAGAAACTCCAAAAACTCAACAGAAAATAATAAAAACCTTATTAAAATGGGCCAGAGACCTAAACAGGCATTTCTCAAACGAGGATTTACAAATGGCCAACAAGAATATGAAAAACTATTCAACATCACTTATCATCAGGGAAACACAAATCAAAATCTCAGTACCACCTCATCCCAGTAAGAGTCACTATTTCCCAGTACCCAAAAGTTAAAGAATGAATATTTCTCTGATATGTGGATACTAATCCAAAATTAGTAGGGTGGGATTAAAAAAAATAGAGAAAAGATCAGTAGAGTAAGAGGAAGGGGAATGGAAGGAAGAGGGGAGGGACACAATAAGGAAAGACAGTGGAATGGATCTGACCTGACTTTCCTATGTACTTATATATAAGAATATACCAACAGTGAATGTCACCATTGTGAACACCCACAAGAGATGAAGTTTAAAAAAAAGTGTAAGTAAATAATAGAAAATCAATAGAGAGGAGGGGAGGGAACAGGGAGTGGAAGGATGGGAGGGAGAGGGGAAGTACAAGGGAATGAATTAAAACAAATTATAGTTTGTGCTTTTATAATTCTGGCAAAATGAATCCTCATGTTATATATACCTACAAAGAACCAATAAAGATTAATTAAAATTTAAAAAAACATTTAAAAAGAGTGGTTATTTTCAAGAGATTAAAGAGCATGTGCTGGCAAGGGTGAGAACAGGAGCCCTTGAAACCTTTGATGGAAATGTCAGTCAATACAGCCACTATGGAAAACAGTATGGAGACTACTAAAAAATTTTAAAAATAAAACTACCACATGATCCATCAATCTCACTACTGTGTATATACCCAAAGAAAATGAAATCAGTATGTTTGTTGGAGCACTAATCACAACATTCAAGAAAAGGAAATAAACTAAGTTTCCATTAATAGATAAATGGATAAGATAATGTACATTTCTTATCCACCATGGAATACTATTTCACCATAAAATAATGAAACTCTGCCATTTGCACAAACATGAATGTATCTGGAGATCACTATGTAAAGTGAAATAAAACAGGCACAGAAAGACAACTACTGCACAATCTCACTTATATGTGGAATCTTAAAAGGCTGATAAAGAAGTTGAGAGAGAATGGTCATTACAAGAGACTGGGGAGAGTAGCAGGGACAGTGGGATGAGGGAAACTGATCAAGTGTTACTAAGTTGGATAGAACAACATGCTCTGAGGTGCCATAGCATAGTAGGGTGATGACACATAATAACAATTAACTGTACATTACAAAAATCTGAAAGAAAATATATTCAAAGTTTTTAATCATAAAGAAATACTTTATATTGGAAGGTAGGCACTTGAGACCTCTTAAATGAGAATAATTGAGGGGACAGATGTACTCAACCTGATTGAAATTTATTTATTTATTTATTTATTTATTTATTTATTTATTTGCAGAGCTGGGGATTGAACCCAGGGCCTTGTGCTTAGAAGGCAAGCACTATACCAACTGAGCTAGACCCCCAGCCCCTGATTGAAATTTAACACAACAGTGCATCCATGTGTTTAAACATCACAGGCTATCCCATTAATATGTATCCTTTATCCTTTTAATGATTTATTTATCAAAATAAATTTAAAACAAATAAAAATCTTCCTAAGAGCAATACAACCTACAGATTGCATATGTACGTATGTATACTGTGTAATTCATTCCTGCCCTGCATGTTTTCATTCTTCACTGTATCTTCAATACCAGCCATAATGCCTGACAGAAAGCAAACCTTTTAATAAAAGAAAAAGGAAACTATTAAAGACAAATTAGGAAAACAGCATGCTGAATAATAGATACACTATGTTAATGTGTGAAGCTGTGTCAACTATAATGTACCTAAGGACAAAAACACTGATATGCAAAATGATGCCCTAAGATCTGTTTACCTGTGAATTTTATTTCAAAGTTATTTTTAGCTATATTTTTTAAGAAATAAAATATAGGAGTTGTTCAGGATGAGCTGTGTACACTATAATATTTTTATGCCCTGTAAACATGGGAACTGCCTCACATCTGTGTTAGCTTACATGAGCAGTTGAGTGCTTCCTAGAATGAAGATTTGATTATAAAAATGCCCTAGAAATCCACTGTAAGCTCATAACCAGTAATAATCAGAGGCCATTTCTCTGATAACCTCTCATGTTGAAGTTTCTCATGTGGCTTTGGTTAATGCTCCAGATCAGGAGCATAAAGGTGAAACATCTCTGTTTTGCAAAATTACTACACATAGGTGTGGACACTTTTGGGCAATGGTGTCAAATACTTCCTTGGGTAAACAAGGAAGTATTTCAGTCTATATTTGGTTAGCAGAATGACATGCATTTTTAAGCCTTCCTAAAGACTGTGTGAATACTATGGTATTCAGTCTTTGCAGGCTGCAGAATGTGAACAATGTAGACCCAGAGGACTATATGCTAAACTAATACATCTCAGGTTGAGGAAGGCAGTTGATATTGTCAAGGAAGAAATGCAAAAGAGAAAGAGAAAAATCTTATTTCCAGGCTGGTAGGGATAGAATAACACATATCCATTAAAAATGCTGTTTGATGGGAAGAGGGGTCTCACACACACACACACACACACACACACACACACACACTCCCACACACTCCGTGTTCAAATATCAACAGAAGCAAGAGTTATTTCTAATGACAAATAAATAAAATGGAACTAAGAAATCATGTTCAGAGACTGATATCAACAGAAAGTCTTCTAAGCACTTAATATCTCCCACGTTTATATCATGATTACTCTGAAAACTAAATACTTCTATTCCATTTGCAAAGGAAGGCTCAACACTCCCTGAGGAAATAACTTGCCCAAATTAAAACTGCTGATAATAGTGCAGAGGAGCCCAATCTGCATCTGCTGCTTGGGCTGCCAGCCATCACCATTGTTATAGGCTTCTCCTGGAGGTGAAAGAAAGTCTAGGTGCTGAGGGAACATGGCATAGAGAGGGCAGCACGGGCAATTCAAACACTGTGCAAAGACAGATCACTGGGTTCTGAAAGTCATTTAGAGGAGTTGGCATTTAATGGACTTTATGTATTTGAAGGGAGGCATCTGAAACCTCTTCAGTGGAGAAAGGGTTGTTTTTCTGTTATTCTGGCAAGGTGCTCTACCATTGAAAACCCCTCCTTCACCATGCCCGTAAGAGAGGTGACACAGTTTATGACTTCAGTGCACAAGGATGCATTGGGAACACAGAAAAATACTGATAGATGGAGGAAAATAAAATTAGTGCTAGACAGAGAGCAAAAAAATGATGCTGGGCAAAATTTCATCTCTACAGATTTTGAGCCAATTCAAGTTTGACCAGGGAACAGGGTTTCTGTGGTGGACAAATGTAAAATTCTGAACTAGAGGGATGCCTTAGATTCGCTTTTCTATTACTTCACTTATACTGTTCCCTCTGCCTGGAATGAACCATCTCCTTTCATTACCCAACCCTCTGTCTAAATTCTAAACTCGATTCAAAAGTTACCACATTCATGAAATCAGTCCTGCCAGCTCAGTTCACTTGCATTTCTAAGTGGGACTTTCTTTATTTGTGTTTCTCTCTCATCCTTCCTTTCCTGCAGGCACAAGTCTCATGATGATTTAACTAAATATATGTGCAGGGCATATCCTTTCTGGCTCTGTGAAGAAGCCTTGCCTCATTTCCACGATGAAAGCACTGCTTACATTTCATTCATCTTTATATCTTTCCAAATGACTGACTTACTTTCACTCAGTCCAAATAATAATCATCCATGCTGTACTACACTATGAGATTTTACTTGACAATCAGTTTAAGACTGATATAACAGCCAATAGATGTAGAAAAAATAGAGAATAATTCCATGAACATCCATGTGATAAACAATCATATTCGACAAAATTAACATTTCATTAAAATTGCTTCAGTTTTGCTTTATTGCCTATCCACATGAAATCTACTTTTCATGCCTCCCCAATCTATATCCTCCATTTCTTTCCAAAGATAACACTATAATTATAGGGAAATTATTAGCAAATCCACAAAACCCCTTTCCCTTGATTAAATGCTGGATAAAAGCCCATCATTTCCTCCAAAAACTCACGCTAGATTGCTTTTAAAAATCTCTTGGGCTCCTTGGCTTCCCAAAAGTTAAGAGTGAGTTCAGAATATTAAATGGCGCATGTGCCTGGGTATGCTCTCCCACAACAGGTTCTAAACCCAAGCTGCATTTGGATGTACACTGGTATGCTCCTCTTTTAAATATTTACTGATCTCTGCAGATTTTTATTGCTAAACTCCTTTTGTTACATAATTCTGTTTTACAGCACTTTTATTTTCAAGAGCTTTTTTCCACCCATCCTTCTAACAATTGAGAAAAGTTGAAGAGAACAAGGCGTTGTGATGAAACTGTGCCTCTACTTGGGAGTGAAGGTTTTCTCTATCATTTTGGAGTGGAATGTAAGGAAATGAAAATGTGAGAGACAAACTAAAAGTGTCACAATCCATGAAGCTGAAAAATCATCTAACTGTGATCTCTTCTTAAAGGTACATAAAGCACAGTGGCATGCTTTCAATGAGGTTTGCATTTTATGTCAGAGAATTTTAGCTCTATTTTTACATAACAATTTTCTCAGAATAATCCTGGGATCCTTTGCCATTTATGTATTTACATTTTTTTTAGAGTCTGGACAATTTTTATTGCAAATAGGGAAGAAGGCTAAAAACAAAGGCATTGTGATACCAAATGAAAACTTTTAAAGCCTATACTATGTATCCAGTTCTCTTCTGTCACATCTCTGCAAAATCTATATATAGATACAACACAACACATTTACCACTGAGGAAACTGATGTTCAGAGTTAGCACATATTTTTCTGAAATCAAAGATATTCAAGCCTGGGATATGGTCTGCTTGAGAATTGCCTATATCACTTTGTCCTGGGTCTTCAATATTTTTTTATTTTTAAGTGGATTAAACAATATTAATTGGCTACTTATTGGACCAAAGAATGAAATTCTCCAGTCCTTGTGATGAGTCTGAGACAATATAATACAATTTCTTCAACTACGAAAGATGACAGCAGAAATGCGCCCACCTGCACTATGAATGGAGGAGAATGTGAAACTCCCAGGGGCCTCCCAGCCCAGGGAGTGAGGAAAGTGAGCCAACTAAACAGACATATCAAATCAGTGCCTGCAGTGGGGGTTCTTATAAGAGTTAAATTAAATAAAATAATCCAATTTAAGTTCTTAGTGAAATTCATCATGCATAGTTAAAACACAATGTACGTACTTTTGTTAATAATACTATGGAAATCAATTCAACTTCACAGAGTATAGAGAACAAATAGTATGTTAAAAAGAAAATTAGGCATTTTCTTCACAACCATGTAGTAGCAACTACTCCAAGGCTGAGGATATAATGTTAGCTGTGGGAAGACACCCATGGGAATGGGACTTGGTTCTTGTACCTGATAGAACACAATCTAGGGGGAAAATGGAAAGTTTCAAATATATGCAATGGAAAATGACCCATTCAAAGATAGACACTGCCAAGGGATAAGGGGATTTGAAGCTGAAAAAAATAATGCTCTGCAAATTTGAGGAAGGGACCTAAGGAAGCACCTGGTGACCCAAGGTGATGCAAAGAGGCACCAGGTGCTACCACTGAGGGATCAAGTAGATCCTCAATCCTAAATTTGCTATCTGAAACATAAGGACAAAAGTGTTATTTCCATACAATTTTGTTGTAAGGATCACAGGACAAATTGAATATGACCTCCAATCATAAACTGTCAATATTATAGTAACAAAAGTGATTATTTGTTCAGTTCTTTGATAACAATAATGACCAAAGTATTGTTAAAAGCCAAAAAGAAAGAAAGAAAGAAAGAAAGAAAGAAAGAAAGAAAGAAAGAAAGAAAGAAAGAAAGAAAGAAAGATCCTTTCAGGTATGACATTGAACTGGAACTCTGAAATTATCTGATAATACTGGATTGTCACAATGTCCATTTTTTCCTCCTGTTTCTGCAACTCACACTGAAGTTGGAGTCTCAGATGTATTTGTGCACAAGGGTATCTGGAAAAAAGAATGAAATGTTCCAGATGTGGAAAAAATAAGAGCAGTTCAAATCCTCTGATAAAGGACCACTGACATTTTGTCTCAGAGTAAGGAGAAAGAGGGAGTGGTGGGGACTTGATAAACTGGAGATAACTTGACCACTCAAAGGGATGGCTGCTCCCCACCACTGGATAAATACTACTATGCAGGAATGTGGGTCTGAATCACCAGGGACCCTTCTTTTTCAGGAGATTGCCAATCCCAGAGTTTTTGTTCTTATTCTTTTATTCTCTCAGTTTTGGCAGCAAATATATAATTTAAAAAGGAAAAGAGATGAATACTGAGCAAGTCAAATGAAGCAAACTTTGAGTCTCATGCTGGGCACAGCTTGTTGGTTTTGAACTTGGGATCTAAAGTGTCATACCAGCTTCCCAATCAAATTTTAGATGAAAGTAACTTCTTCCTCTACATCACACAGACTACACTTTAAGCCATTCTCACCTCTCTTGTTCATTTTTACCTTTATAATAGCTCTACACTTATCACCGCTTTTACTTTAGAGTCAGTGGAGAAAACTGTCACACAGGGACTCATTATTTCATCCTTTATGCTGCCTAGAGAGTCCCAGAATCAATGTACAGTGAACTACAGATCACTCTATAAGAGACTGAAAGAGAAGCTTCTATTATAAATGGTTAACATGTAATATCTCACTTTGTCAGTTTATGAATTATTAATCAAATTTGAGTTCAATCTATAAAACATGTGTATGCTACACATGTTTATGTATATATAAGAATGTGATTATATATGCAAGTGTATCCTCTATATACATAAACATTTATGTGTGTGCAGGTTTGCATATACATGTACCTATATATGCATTCATATGTCTTATATTATTTATACACACATAGCATAAATGGAATCTACTCAGCATTCAATAAAAATAATTACTTCTATCTTTCATAGAATGAGACAAACATCATCATCCTATGTACATTATGATTACACAAACGGTGTGACTCTATATTGTGTACTAGAGGAACGAAAGTTGTACCCCATCTCTGTACAAAGAAATAAAATTTGTAAAAGAGAGAGATAGCTGAGATACTCAGCAAAATAAAAAAAATAATTACTGCACTAAAATTTTGCTGTTCATTTTTTTCTTAGAAATAAATTCTTCAGCTGAAAACCTGTTCCCTTCCCACAGCATATCATTCTGTTTCACAACATGGTGATGGAGGAAAACAAAATTAATCCCTCATTAACTTGGTTACTCAGAGAAGTGATGACCAGCATTGAGAACAGGTCTTAGTTAGATTTGCCCAGCCCATCCTACTGCAAATGCAGTTCAGTGGCACTTGATCTGTGGTGACCAGGGTGAGCTGCCTATTCTCTACTCTTATCTAGATATTCCTGGTGAACAATGAATTTACATGTAGAGTTTATCTAAACCTTCAGATTTAACCCCCAAATTCCACATGGGTTAATTCCTATAATATGAGGTTGTTTCCAGGGGCCTCTGGAGATTGGGACAAGGGCCTCTGGAGAAATAAATATTTGCTGAATATTTGCTTATTTATCAACTACTAACTTTGAGGTTGACAACTGTGTAGAAAACTGTGAAATCTATAGAAATCAAATTTAAAATATATTCACTCTATCTCTGATTATAAGAAATGTCAATCAAAAATTTTTTCATGTCAGTTCCGTGACTTGATACCTCTTTCAATTCTCATTTAAGGTTTTCAAACCATCTCCTGTAAGTAGATCTGGAAATCACTGTAGTCAATATTTTGTAACAAATTAGAAAATATTAGAATTTTACATAGATATTTAATATTGAAAGGTGTTCTTATGGTTTGGAAAATAAGGAAAACAAAGTGACTCATAGAATTTCCTCTACAATGAAATGGTAAAGTTTTGTCAGTTAAAAATCTAACTTTTGGGCCATTCTACAGCTTCCCTGGCGGAGAGACTCCATCTTGAGCTGTCTGAGCCCTCGGACCTAAGCCCACCCCTTCCCGCAGGGACACGGCGCTGCGGCTCCAGGTGAGATTTTGCTGGGAGCCGAGCTGGTTGCAGGCTCCAGCGGGGAAATTGGGCTCGGTCGGTGCCATTCTATAGCTTCCCAGGCGGAGAGACTCTATCTTGAGCTGTCTGAGCCCTCGGACCTAAGCTCAGCCCTTCCCGTGGGGACATGGTGCTGCAGCTCCAGGGCCACGGTGCTGCATCTCCTGGTTGCCTCTGCCCAGAAGCATTGATCATTCCCAACCTGGAGGTTGTGAGACAGCAGCTATCTTGGGTCACCACTTGATCAAGCACCTCTCAAACATCTGGTGAGTTGCTGGAAATCTGCAGGGCTCTGGGTCTTTACAGGAAAGTTGCAATCCCTCTGATTTGCACTACTAGAGGGGAGGATATATGAGCAGCATGGGAAGACA
>JAJEJO010000187.1:1222427-1244099 GCA_020662805.1 Glaucomys volans | reverse complement strand
ACCTACCATCCCTGGGGGCCCCTCCCATCCCTTGGCCCCTCCCATCCTCGGGCTCCTCCACAGCCAGCAGCACCAGCACCTCCTGCCCGCCCGCCCAGCAGTCGCCTCCCGGCCCGTGCAGTGCGGCCCGAAGCCAACAGGTGGCACAAACGCATTTGAGTTGCAAGGTGACCACCGCCCGCCGGGACGGCGCCGCAGACACCGCGTTCCTGGACCCCGCCCGAGCCTAGCGGGTGCAGGCGCCGCGTCGCTCTGCCGCCCAGTCCGCGGGGTCCCCGGGGTCCCCGTGGTCCAGGCCGAGCGGGCGGCGGGTCCAGCGGGTTCCGGGCAGCGCGCCCTCTGCTGGCCGCCCGCGGACTCGCCGGCTAGAGCGGCGCCGCTCTCAGCCTCTGGGACCTGGGCTAGCGGGACAGGCTGGCAGGGCTGGGCGAGACAGGACCGGGGCTGGATGGGACTGCACAGAGCTGGGCAGGGCCAGTACTGGTACTGGGCAGGGCTGGGCATTGCTGGACATGGTGGGGCATGAACAGGGCTAGGCAGGAGCTAAGGTGGGGCTGCAGTGGTTTGGGCTTTGGTTGGCCACAGACCTCCCTGCTGGACCCCGCCATTGGACTGGGCATTGGAAGAGGATGAGTGTCATTACTGTTACTGCTGCTAATTATGGGCGGTGGCATCTTCAGCCCTTCAGTTAAAGGCCTCCCCAGTCTCTCCTGGATCTTCAGGGAACCTGTGGACACAGCAGTCCAGCGAAGCCCAGGCTCCTGCTCCCCACCCCCTTCTTCCACAGGCTCCTGTCTGAGCCAGTGCTGGCGGGAGGGGCGCAGGCCAGGAAGGAAGGCCTGTCACTCGAGGTTCCAACCCGCTGGAGAGGAGCCCCCCTGAACTTGCTTTTAATGTGTCAAATCACAGAGTCACTTCCCAGCAATAAGGTGTGAAGGGGTTACAGCCTCCCCCGGGTCCTCCAGGAGGCTGTGCGAGCGGATCTTTGTTTCCTCCTGGCAGAGTGACAGGCTGCTTCCACACGCCAGGCAGCCGGGCAGCCGCGCCGGGCTCCTGGTCCCCATCCCACAATTTGTCACTCAGCAGCCTCTCCCGCGAGTCCTGCTCCCATCTGCATCACTGTCAGTGGTTCTTGCCTTCAGGGGCCACCTGACGGTTTCTGGTGTCCCTTTCCCTGCCTGTCCCTGCAAGCCAGGGCCTGTAGATAGATGGGCTTTAGCCTGCAGCCCCTTCCAAGGGCCCCATTTTCCCCAGCCAGGCCCAGCAGGGGGACCAGCTGGTCCATGACACCTGACCAAGCAGGACCTGAATTTGGACCTGGTGAGCTTTTCGCCTCTGCTGTCAGAAGTAACGTGGACTTTGGAGTCATCCATTCTACTAGTGGGCAGCCAGCCTTGCCGTGGTCCCGTGGACAGAAAGGACGGATGGGGGCCTGCTCTCGCCTGGCTCTAAGCTGCATGTCCACGTGTATGATTCAGTCCTTCGCATCTAGCAATTCGATTCCTCTGTAAACCCATTGTACAGATGAGGATGTGAGTCTCACTGCGACTCATTGGCTGTCTGGGCTGAGCAGAGCTGCCAGTCTGGGCATGTGTGCACAGACCCTGGGCATGAGGTGGCCGTTCTTCCTCCACCCCAAAGGGACTCTGTGTGCTCTGCTGTGAGAGAAGAGGGGCTCGTGGCTTCCAGTCAAGGCACAGGGACAGGGACGCTCGCACCTTGTCCTGTCCTCAGAAGTGAGCCCCAGGGTCTCAGCTGGGCTCCCCAGGGCCACTCCTGGCTCACTCTCATCCAGGCTGAGGGGCAAGGAGAGCACTTGGGACAGTCGGTCTCACAGCAGAGGAGTCATCCTGAGCTGGAGCAGGTGGAGACATGCTCGTTCAGGCGGGAGGCCTGTTGGCGTCTGGCTGGAGAAGGCCTGCACTTCGCCTGCACCGCGGTCGTAGCCCGGAGACATCAGCTGGACCAAGGCCTGGGCACGTGGAATTTAAGGAGGCCAAAGAGGAGTTTGAAGTTGCATCTCTGCACCTAAATTCCAGGCTACGAACAAGGTTCAAAGCCATCTTGGCTGAGTGGATGCCTGCTGAATGGTGAGGCGTCTGGTTTTGTTTCAGGGCTGACATTTTAGGAAGTCAAAACCTGAGCTCATTGCCAGCAGTGGAACACATGGAAGTCCACTCCTTCCAGTGGCAGCCCGTCCAGGTCGAGGTCTGACTTTGAGGAAGTGCTGACCTTTTAAAAGTCCTGCAATCGCGGGGTGGGAGCCTCGGGAAGCACAGAATCAAATCCTCTTCCCTTTTAATTGATATTATTTGAAAATTGTATTCAAAAGCTAGAAAATTAATTGTCAATTATTTTCAGAGAAATTTGTAAGAAAAACATGAAAACAAAACCAAACAATTGAACAGAGGGAGTATGCATGGGCGAAGCAAAAACCCAAGAAATCAGAACACTGACCCCCATCAGACGCGTCAGACTCCCAGGGAGCTGGACATGCAGGTCAATCAGACGGAAAGCAAAGCACCACTTCTCACCCATCAGAGGGTGTGTCTTGGGTTTTGTGGTGGCACCTGGTGCTGGCGGTGGCTTGCTGGAACAACCATTTGTGGCAGATCCCTTTGGCCTGGGCAGAGCATCTTGGTGCTGCTTGTTGGGAGCATTTTGCTTAGTTGCTTTAACTCTGGTTCTTCCCTGAGAAAAGGGACATCCAGGGACCACAGTCACACCCATGTGGCTCTCACACGGTGCCGTTTAGTGGAAAATGAAGCAACCTGCTTTTGTAAGAGGTGAGCTGAGCACAGTGAGCCAGAGGACAGAGTGACAGGGCAGAGTGCTTCCCAGCAGGAGGCCTGGGGACTCCTGGCTGCAGTGCTGGTCAGGAGAGCAGGAGGGGCGGCCTCATGGACAGAGCTCCCAGGAGGCACCGAAGTCACACTCACGTTCATACACACCTGAGTCTGTGAGGTGGCGCGTACACTCGGCCTGCAGTTAGTTGTCCACGACGTATGTGTGCACACAGACGCATGTATATGGACACGCACGTGTGCACACAGACGCGTGTACGAGGACATGCACATTTTAAAGTCTGTGAAGGAAAATAAGGACACGTTAACAGTGATATCGCCATGAAGAGATTTAGGGGGCAATTTAAAGAGAATTATCATTTTGTGCTCCAGATTTTCTAAAGCTGTTTTGCTCTCATAATCTCAATGAGCAAACGAAGCTCCCCAGCAGTGTGCCCGCTGTCCCCGCCCCGTCGGGGCTGCTGTGCTGGTGTGGTTTAGTATGCAGTTGATTAGGCGTCCTGAGCCATGCAGGTCCTTGCCCTCGTCCTCCCCTGACAGGCGGCTCCCAGAGTCACTCTGCACCACCCAGATGCCTGCAGGCTCCCAAGAAGGCAGGTGACCCATGACAAAAAGGTCCCTGCCTGCCGAGGGGGCTCTGAGCGCGCTCTGTAAGTACAGGGCCTCCTGGAAATCGGCCGGATCAATCACAGCGCCGCAGTAGCTGGAAACGTTTTGGCACCTCAACCGCAAGAAGGAGAAACTCGAGTTGCCTGCGTGGGGGCACTGGGCACGAGGCCACCTCTGGAGGTGGGGGTGGGCAGGGTGTGGCCGACTCACTGGCACAGCTCTGTTGTAGAGGGGGTGGAGGTCACAGCCCGAGGAGCCCGCTGCTGTGCTCGTGTGTGCATGTGGACAGGTAGCAGAGGACACACACCCGAGATGCCTCGGAGGGAGAGCACCCTCCTGGGAGGAGAGAGGTGGCAGGTGTGGAGGGTCACAGCGATCTGGTCCTTGTGGGCATCTCAATTCTGTGGCCCTTTCCTGAGTGTCTCTACCTGGACGCCGGGGCAGCACCAGCTTGTTGCGCTGGCTGTGAGGAGGGACGGAGCCGAGTCCCTCTGGTGGAGCGCCCCTCCAGGCCTCTGTCCCCCCCACAGCAGCCCGGCCTGGGAGGGTGGGCCTCGCCACCTCACTAGCTCCTGGATGCATTGAGTCTGCAAGACTCTGGAGCCATCCCAGGCCGGCTGGTTGCCCGTGCCCGTGATGGGGGAATGACTGGCGGCAGCACGGAGTGGTCCCCTGGCCATGCCCACTGCCTGCTCCTCTGCACGTGCCCTGGTGGGATGAGAGCACCAAGGTGGGCTGGGAAGGGGAACGGAGGCTTGCCTGGGAAAGAGCACGCTGTGCGGGTCAGCACCTGACCAAGCTTGTCGTCTGGACTATCGGGACTCGCAGGCTTCCCTGGGTCAGCTCTGGGCTCCCACGATCCACTGCTTCTCGCACTGGAGGGACAGGCAGCGGTGCTCTGAGAGTCCACCTGCAGCCCTGAGCCCCCTGCGGTGTGCCGTTGGCATGCCGGGGTGTGCTGTTGATTTGGGCTCCATCTTCTTGTGAAGTCCAGACTGAAACAGCTGAGCGATGGGATTACAGACCCAAAAATAAGTACTTAAATTGTCCATCCATTTCAGACAAATCCGAGGCTCTCATCTGCCACCCGGCCGAGCAGCCAGGTCTTTCCTTTGTGCGCAGATTTGCTGATTGGAACTGAGCGGGCTATTTTGGTTCTTATAACCACTCACACAGTCTGCTGGCTTCCGTGTAAGTCGCCGGGTGCTTTGTGAGGTGCTCGGGGCGTGGAGGCTGCCTGAGACCTGGGTGCACAGAACAGGGCTGGAGGCTTATGGGTTTAGTGGCCTCTCCCCTAAAGAGAGGCGATGTCCTAACTTGTACGGGCTCCACGTGAGACCTCACTGGGCAGGCGGGTGTTTAGAGGGGAAGCAAATGAGCACTCGGTCATGAGGTGGCCCCAATCCAGGGAGGCTGCAGCCTGGTCCTTATGGCAGGGAGATTTGGATTCAGAGACGACATGCACAGGAGGCGATGTGGGGAGACCCGGAGGAGGACGAGGCAGTGTTGAACGTGCAAGAGGGAACTCTCAGTGTGGCCGCCAGAGGGGCGTGGAACCACCTGGCTGGCTGCCCTGGAAGGAGCCAGCACGACACCTTGTTCTGGGCCTCCTGGCCTCCAGCGGGGAGGAGTCACTGCTCTGTTGAGGCCGTCTGTGCTTCCAGGAGCTCCCGGGTCCCCTAGACTGTTCTCGCACCTCTCCTCTTCATTGCCATGTCCGTCCTTCTCAAAGCTTGGGTCCACCACTCTGGTGGCTCACATGCCATCCACGGGTCAAACGTGAGTCTCTGGCTCAGACCTTTGCCCACTTTCAGGTCAATACTCCCACCTTCTCGCAGTCTAGCCTGTACATCAAGCAAACACCTCAACCTGTGAATGGACTGGACGTTGCAAAGGCTCACAGTTTGTCCCTTATGCTCTGCCCCCTTCTTAGGACACCACACAAGGGTGCACTCCAACAAGACAGTGGGGAAATTCAAGAACATTGCCAAGAATACATGCATCTGGGATGAAAGTGGATGCAACCTTGGATGCAGGGACATTTGAGTTCCAGGATGACAGGTGTGGAGAGCAGAAAGCCCAGGAGAACAGAGTCCTCAGGGTGCAGGTCTCTGGGGAGGGAGAAGCAATGGTGGTGAGAGCTCACTGACCTGAGCTCACTGACCGGGTCCTATGGGCACAGGAAGAACAGTCAAGACAAGACAAGCAAGGCTGTTAGAACTCCAGGAAAACCTAAGGGCTATGGAGAAAAGACACAGCAGGTCCACAGGGCCACCTTGCTGTGAGCCACCCACAAGGTCCACCCTGTGAATGTGGCTTGGGGGATTTTCTAAGCTTTATGATCAATCAATCGAGACAGAAATCGGAGCATACTGAGCTGTGATTGTGGAATAGAATGCAAATGCAGGCTTGAACGTATAACAAGCACACTACAAAGAGCATCTGGGAGTGGGAGGGAGGAATGTGACTAACTGAAAGTGCAGGATGTGAAACTCGTCTCACAGCACACACCTTGGCCTTCGATCCCCAGCTCACAGAACAAGAAATAAATTCCACCCACCAGAGGACAATCCCAGTCAACAAAGGAACTGAAAGTAGTTCAGCGAGCGTTCTGGTCGGATGTGTGGGGTAACGCAGCTGAGCCAAACCTTCCACGCAGCAGTCAGTGGACAGCACTGAGTGGAGAGGTCTGTGGACAGTGCTGTGGACATGCTGTTAACAAACGAGGAAGTAAAAGCAAGAACAAGGTAACGAGAAGGTAGAAGGCGCAGTCGGGGTGTTGACGGGGTGCTGAACCCGAGCTCGGCTGCAGTTAGCTCTCTACTATTTGATTCAGAGTCAACTTTCAAATATGTTGTTTTCATAAATTTTTTTAAAAAATTTAGAATTTGTGGAGATTTGACGGCCTCCTCTGGTCGCCCTGTGGTTCATTTTAAGGTCGAGCGCACGTGGCTTGTAATTGCCTGCCAGTGGGCCTGTGCGGCCACCCACCCGCTCTCGTGACGGGTAGCTGTGAACTGGATGTTGAGGGGCCAGGAGCCGAAAACAGCTGCCGTGCCGGGAGCAGCACCTCAGCAGGTGCAGATCGCGGTCCCCGTGCACAGTGCTCTCATGGTGACGTTTCCTGTGACGCCTGCTCTCAACAGCAAGGAGGTGTCCAGGAGGGGGTAGGTGGCTGCTCACGTGGCTGCTGGCGTGCCACAGAAAGCCCTCTTCAGGCCACAGGAAGCCGTGCAGATCGAGACCTGGCAGCATCAGCCCTCTGGTAGCCTCCTCTCCTGAGGGGTCCTGGTGCCCCCTCCCCCCGAATCCTGGGGTCCACGGCGGTTCCCGTCTGCTTCTGGCTAAGCACCACGGAAGCATTTTCCCCAAGTCGCACAAAGTGGTAAAAAACAGGAGGCGGCACCATCAAGCTAGAGGGGCGGGTTAAACACCTCAGCGGAGACGGGCCCCCACTCCCGGGCTCTGGGGTGCAGCGCACCTGCCAGTGCTGTGCGGCGGGAGCGGGCGCAGTCTCTGTGGAGCACGGGCGGGAGCGTCCCCTGCGACTCTTGGGTGACGAGCAGGGTCAGGCTGGCAGCCTGAGCTCCTTTACCCGCTTCCTCTTTCTGAACTGAGACTCGGGGCCGTGGAGATGGAATGCCCGGGGCTGCAAGTCCAGCTTCCCGTGTCCTGTGGCAACTCGAAGTCTCCTCGCTGGTTTAATGAGGAGGGAGCCCAGCCCTCGCTGGGTCCGCCCCGTGTGCCCAGCGGCCCTTCAGCAGGTCAGAGGTGTGCAGACCATGTGCGGGGGGCTCTCGTCCCGCAACAGGGAGTTCTGGGGGAACGATGAACACGATGCACACGCTGGAGAGCACGTTTTTGGGGAGGTGGTACAGCCAAGCCTGAAACCCACAGCCCGGGGTCAGACAGACCCCACGGACAGGCCAGTTTTGGGCGGGCCACAACCTCTGGGGACTACACGTGAACCTGCCACAGGGCCTTCCTGCGGGTGCAGTTAGACGAGGCAGAGCGTCTGAGGGCGTGCTGCGCCCGGCGGGTGGCCAGGACAAGGTCGGAGTGTGTTGCAGGAGTCGCACGTGCTTAACTGGAGGGAGGAGCACGCAGCCTCACGTGGCCTGCGGCCCCTCGGGAGCTTCTGCTCGGACCTCGGCTGCCTCATCAGCCTCCAAGATGTGGATGCCAGGTCTCACTAGCAGAGCGATCCTCCTGACACCCACCAGGGCAGAGCCACGCAGATGGGGTGCCAGGTCAGAAACAGGCCGCAGGAGACGTTGCCCTGGGTGCCTGTGTGTCCTGGAGCGGATGTGGGCTCAGGGCACCTGCGCTGTCTGACCTGCACCTGGGCTCCTGGCCTGGGGCTGCAGTGAGAGACTGGCTTCGTGGCTGGCCCTTCTGCCTGATGTCGTCAAGACGCAGTCAGAGGCACCATGAAAGGAACACACGGGCCAGGCCACGGGGAGCACTGGCGTGGTGCTGAGGGAGGTGTCCTGCCTGAAAGAACGCGTCCTGTACAGTGACGGCAGGGAGCCTCGACCACAGACGGTGGGAGCCCCAGCAGCCAGCGTGCGCTTAGGAGACACCTCCTGCGAGCCCCTCTGCCATCTCACCTGAGGGCCGTGGGGCTGCGGAGATCACGTGGGGTCTTCGCTGTCAGCCTCGAGCCTCCGTGTTCCTGGGCTTGGAACTCCAGCGGGGCACCAGCCAGGGCGCCTCTCTAGTTGAACACAGCTCTTAGACTCTGCCCTGTCATCTGCGTTCGGCCGTCCCACTCCCAGTTCGTCCTCAGGGTCAGGCCCTCGGTTTACGGTGAGTTGCTCTTTACTGCAGCTTTTACCTTATCTGGGAAGAGCTGTGGCTGTGCTCCTCCCAGTGTGACTGGCTTCTGCTCTGAACTTCTGTCCTTTGTCTCCCGTTTACTTTTGCTGTCCCCGAGCTGTGGTACAAGTGCGTCCCTTCCTAAGTTCATTAGGGGCTTCTTGGGAAACTGCAGTGTGATGTTCGCTGTGGACCTTTGGTTGCTTTTCTCAGAGGCAGGACGGTCCCTGTCCTGAGGACGTGGTGTGCTCCGTGCACCTGTCAGTTCACATTTGTTTGGCTGGCAGATCTCTTGCTTTCCTTCACTTAACCGATCTCAGCCTGGGCGTCCTCGCTGCTGACTCTGGTGAGGCTCCTTCTCTCGGGCCTGGCAGCTTCCTGCTGGACCGCTGGCTAGCTGAGCTTCAGGGCAGCCGTTCTTCCCTGCTTGGCCCTCTTGGGCCTGTGGGCTGCTCCGTGTCCGGCATTGGCTGTGGTTGGAGTGAGGCCTGCATGGTAACTGGACGGTGGCTGGGCCTCCATACCCCCTCCCCCGTTTTCATGTGTTTCCTTTCAAGCCCCTGGCCCCCAGCAGGGCTGGTGGAGACTCTCCCGCCTTCAACTTGGCGAGGCCTCATCCTTTGGGGAAGGACGACTGGCTGTTCCTTTTGTCCTCCTGGGCTCTGACTCTCCCCAGAGGGGACAAGCACCCCGCCCTGGCTGGAGCCTGGGATCTAGTCCATGGGCAGACCTGAGCTGCACGGGGCCAGGAGCAGAGCCCCAGGGGGCCAGAGACCCCAGCGAGACACCAGGCTTGTTATTTCACCGTGTCTTAAGCTGCTGAGTTTTAAGGTCCTTCAAACAGACACATCTCAGCAAAGGCAGGTTCCTGGCCACACTGGCTTGGTGTGGCCTGTGGAGGTCTTGGTCACAGATTGTGGAGACGTGTTTGAGCAAGACTTTCGCGTCAGGGAAGCCAAGTCTCAGACATTGAATGCTCATTTCGCAGAACCCTGGACCTGGCGCATTTCAGATACACTGAGAGATTGTTTGAGAGATTGTTGAGGAACTTTCTTTCACTAGGTTGTAAACCAAACTGGTGCTTGAAAAACTCTCAGGTGACTGAGCTCGAATTATAGTAACTGATAAAAGCAATGTGAAGGGCGAGTCCTGTACTTTACCAGATGTGGACGTGGAATGATAATGGAGAGCGAATCACACCTAAATCCATAGGGAAAAACCAGGATTTTAAATTTGTAACTTTCATATATTTCAATATGAATATTAAATATTTCAAATACTAAATATTTCTTTAAACCAAGTAACTGTAAGCGGACGTCCAGGTGCCACCAGTGCAGGTCTCAGGGTCTGCAGGCACTGGGAGGAGCACACCTCCTCTCTGCACCTGGAGCACTCGGGCGGCGGAGGCTGTGTCCTGGGCTGCAGGCGAGCAGGGCTGCGGCTGCTTCTGCAGGGCTCCTCACCTTCTTGCAAGGTCTCTGAGCCTCCGCAGGGTGACTCCTGGCGGGGCATTGAGGCTGGTGGGGCTTTCACCTTGGCCGGGTACCCACGAGAGATGGAGACTTACTATGCATTCCTTTAACGTTTTTAGGCTTAAAAGTCAGTTTGCACATCAGAATCGTTTTGTAGCTTTCCCCGCATGCACAGCTTTAGCGTCCCCCTGGGTTGCTGTCTCCCTGCTTCCCCTCCTCAAGTACCGCTCTGCATTTAAGCCCACCCTAAAAAATGAACAAAATAACCAAGAGCCAAAACATCACCTTCCACTTGATGTGAGTAGATTGTGTGATTCGTGATCCAGATTGGGGTGTCTTAAGTGGTGAGTGGTGGGCTCGATCTTGGCGGCAGCGGCCTGGTCACAGGACAGAGCTGTTCGAGAAGGCAGGCTGGCTGGTGTGCAGCTGGGTGCTCGGGCCACCGTGCTCTGCAGCTCGGTCCGGGGGCCGCAGGGCAGGATCTGGGGGCTGCGCCTGTTCAGGGCCTGGGGCTGCTGCTGGGCATGCTGCCCGGAAGAGAGGGGGTCCGTGTGGCCCAGGTCTTCCTCAGCAGCAAGAATCGCTGAGCAAGGGGAGCTGGGCCCTGTGGAGGGTGGGGCAGGGCTGCTGCCTCAGGTCATCAGCAGTCCTGAGTCCCGGCCAGCCAGCCTGGTGCCCACCTGCAGAGCAGGGAGGAGGTGGACTCCTCTGGATGCTGCCCCACTTTCTCTGGCCCTGGGAGGCGATGGGGGTCAGGGATGTGGGCCAGCTGTCAGATGGAATCGGAGGTCAGATGGGACCCGAGGGCCCTTTTAAAAATGATAAGAAAACCTTTTAGAGCGGGAAGGTCGTTATGCTTCTCTGATGTGAAAGTTATTAGCCGACAGTCACTGGGTCCCAGCTGGGAAACCCAGCCTCCTGCCAGGCATTGGATGAGATCCCTGGCCGATTCCTGTCTGGGTTCTGCTGGTGGCCCAGGTGCGAGGCCGCTGGAGAGGCGTGTGCCCTCCTGGAGCTTCCCCCCGCCTGCGATGCTGCCCTGTGCTCCCTGACCCTGGGAGCCTGGGCCGGGTCCCTGACCGCCCCCTGCGTTACCTGCAGACCTGCCAACGGGATCTCCAAACACAGGCCATTGAATGCAGCCTAAAATCACCTGGGGAGGCTCTGCACCCGCTCAGCTCCTTCCGAGGCGCCGCTTTGGGCTGGCCTGGCTTCCTGTGGCTCCTGCTGGGAAGGCTCCACGCTCGGGGGCGGGGGCGGGGTGCGTGAATTTCAGTTGAAAACGATTTTCTAAGTCTGTTAATTTCAATTCCTAACACAACTAAATTACTTTCATCTGACCTATTTTCCGTACCTGTTTAGTGCCTGGCGAACTGCGAGCTGAGAGTGAGTGGGTTGAATCCCTCAAGAGTGCTCTCTGGTGCGGGGGAGTGTGAGCCTTGGTCTAGGACAGTGTGGATTGGGAGAGACGGGCACGCTGCCTGCAGCCAGGGCTTCGCCCAGGAGGCCAACCCGAGCGGGGGCAGAGCCCCCATGTCCTGGCTCCTGACATCCTCTCCGGCTCCCCGCCCTGGCTTCATGTCCCTGAGTGCTTCTCCCAAACGCTAATCAGTGGCTCCTCTGACTCTCAGACAGTTGAGGCAAGTGACGTCCCTAGACACGGTGTGTCACAAGTTTCTAGCAAAAATAGGTGGAAGACAAAAGTGAGATAATAATAACATGGCCAGACTCAGACTCTGACGCCAGAACAGTCACCACAGATTGGCTCTAACGTCTAATAGTACAGAAGTGCGGAATATTAAAAGAGATATGTCATCGTCAGCGCGGAGAGAGCAGCTCCCCGCCGAGACTCCTGTGAGGAATGGTCTGCAAAGCGGGAGTTCCCTTTTAATAAAACTGTCATTATGCAAAGTCCTGACAACCGCCGCTCTGGTTCCGCATGCAAGACGGGGCTTGGGTGGGTATTTGTGGAGTCTTCACATACATCTCGTGGTAGATAAGTATTAATGAATATAGAAAATACATTATTTTGTTCAAATAATCAAATGACTAGTGTTAAAATGTGTCAACAAAGCCCTGGTGAATTGAAAGCCCCTTCTCCCTGTTGCAGAGTGCATCCGCCCTGTTCAATTTTAATACGTTGTAGCAAGTGGGGTTGTTTCCGGAGGGGAGAGGAATCACAAACCCGGGGAAGGAGGAACCTGGAAATGTGTATTTCAGAGGCTTTTAAACGCCCAAGTCCGAACCTGGAATAATGGTGCACACCATGATCCCAGAGACTCGGGAGCTGAGGCAGGAGAATCCCAAGTTCAGGGCCAGCCTCAGCAATTTAGTGAGTCCCTAAGCAACTCAGTGGGATTCTGTCTCAAAAAAAAGGGGGGTGGGTGGGTCTGGAAGTGCAGTGCAGTGGCTGAGCGCCCCTGGGTTCAGTCCCGGTAAGTTGGCATTTCCCAGCAGCGCCTGGGTTCTCCGCCTTCCTTCTGAGCAGCGAGGACTTCTGATTCCTGCTGCAGGGAGCTCCTCAGTCTGTCCTTAATAATTCCATCAAACAACTCCAGGAGGAAGACCACCCGAGGAAACGTCTTTTCACACTCTCTGGCCAAGAGTTTGCCACGAAATCTCCCCCTTCATGAAACCATCACTTGGAAAACTTTCCAACTCTGTCGAGAGCCCTTGAGTTCCAAGGCCCAATGTGACAATCAGAGAAAAACGCTCGACAGAAGTCTGCTCCGAATGGCTGTCCCTGTGGGAAATGTCCCTTCTGAAAGTAAAGTGAGAACCACCGAGGGCTGGGAAGGACGGGATTGCAGAGGAGTTCTGGGATCAGCAGCAGGGCTGCGTCCGTTCAGCGGGGTCTCTGGGGATCGTACTTTAAACTCAACAGAGTGTGGGATCCAAATTTCAAAACTGAATTTCCCTTCTTCCTAGGTATCGTTTGCAGGGCAATCAGCTAGATAAGATTCTGCAGGTTGGGTTTTCTCCTGTCCCCTTCGTGTGTGCCATGAATCTTCCCATCAAAGAGCCAGGGCAGAGCCGAGCTGAGAACCCCGGCCTGTCTTCCGGGCTTGCGAGGATCCCTGGGCGGCTGCAGGAGGGCTGTGCTCGGGCCCTGCCTCCTGCCGTCTCTGAGGCACACGCTCTGCGGAGCCCGTGCACCCTGCTGCCTGGCCACCTGCTGGTCACCTGTGCCTAGCTGCACTGTCTCCTCCCAGAGTCTCCCCCCTGGTGGCGCTGCCCTGGCACTGTGTGGGGGGCTCAATGTGTGGTGGTCTGCTGGAGGGGACAGCCCTGGGTCAGGGAAGGACGGTCGGGCTGGAGGCCGGCCTGTTGACTTCTCGCAAGCCCGTGGCGTGGCTCTGTCGGGATGCGGGCTGGCAGGCACTTCACTACAGAGAAGCTGTGGACCTGGGAGGGACGAAGGACACTGACCGAAGGAGAGATGACCGCAGGTTCCACAGGAAATAACGAGGGGCAGGAAGCCTGCCTCCAGGCAAGGAGGCTGAACCTCACCCTGTGAAGGAAGATTCAAAACCTCAACTACTTGAAGGCAGCGTAGTGACTAAAATCCAAACGAACACAGCGTACTTACCCTGGGCAAGAAGGAAGCGTGCAGGGGTGATCTGTAGAGGTTTGGTCTTTGCCCAGGAGACTGTGCGTTCTGCACAGGGTGCAGCTGCTGAGGACCCCAGCAGGGAGCCAGGGGCTCAGGGTCTAGGCTCTGGGGGGGCAGCACGGATGCACAGAGGGGCCCCGGGGAGGGAGCTGCCAGGCCTGCCAGGCCTGTGCAGAAGGCCGTGGGGAGGCTCCAAGGCCCTGGGAGAACAGAGCCCGACAGCTCTGAGGGAACCGACCGCACCGGGTGACTTTTGTCCACTGAAAGGAAGACAGAGCTTGGGTAGCGAGCTGAGAAGGGCAAAGTGCCTTCTAGAAAAATACTCAACCCTCAGAGAAGGAGACAGCTTCTGGGGCCTCTGTGATGTGTCCTTCACAGCGTCCAGGATGGAATAAAGCCTGCTGTCCCTGCAAAGAAGCCGGAGTCCACGCCCAAGAGAAGATCAGGTTTCAGCAACTCAGCACAGCCAGACCCAGACGGCAGGATGAACAGCAGCAATTTCATTGTTTCTGTATTTGCGCACGTATTTATTTGTTTATTTTTTATTGAATTTGGGGGTGTTCTAATGCTGAGCTACACCCCCAGCCCTCTCCCTTTTGAGACAGGGCCTTGCTAAGCTTCTGAGACTGGCCCTGATCTTGCGATCCTCCTGCCTCAGCCTCTCAAATCACCAGGATGTCAGGGGTGGCCACAGTGCTGGCCAGACATGGTTTTAAAACGAGGCTCTACTGTGCGTCTCTGGACTTCAGGGAATGTGGTCATCAGGAGGGAGGGCTTGCAGAATCCGCACACGGAAAAGCCACTTGTATAAAAGATGGAAGTGAAATGCCGACAGGAGCGTGGAGTCTCACACCGGCTCCGCGGCAGCCAGAGAGGGTGATGCTCCTGGGTGCAGGCACTGGTGGCAGAGAGCGGGGTGCAGGGGCTGTGACCTCTTCCTGCGTGTGGGTCCCACTGTTGCCTTGCCTCCTTGCACGCGGCTCCTGGCTGACTCCACTCTCTGCCTTTGGATGTGCTTGTCGCTCCGTGACACTGCTCCATGACAGCGTCCTCCAAACCGTCCCACGGTCCTGACGCCTCTGTCGTCTTGGTGCTGGGGTCTGGCCACCATCCTTCCCGCTTCAGGTTGGAATGTCCTTATCAAGACCGCAAGTGAATCCAGGATCATGAAGAGCGGGATGAACTGTGGCCATCAGGGCTGAGCCCGGCTACCAGAGGTTGGCTTTCACCCAAAGTCAGGTTCTGCAATTCACATCCAACGGAATAAAGGGGAAAATAGGATCTTCCACGGAGACAGAAGAGCATTTCCTAAAATTTAGCCCCACTCACTCCTGTTACGAGTGAGTGAGGAATACAGAGGACTTCCTTCCTTAATTACAAAATAAACCACATCGCGACTGATGTGAGATACGAGCTGGCTCAGGAGTGGGACTGGCAGCCTGCTCCCACCACTGCTCACGCCATTGTCCAGGTCACAATAGGTGACAATGCTCAGAAAGCACAGAACCAGCACAGGACAGAAGAGTGAATCCTGAGAACAGGATAGAGAGTCCTCCCTTGACAGGCGACTCACGTCCTAACATGGGCTATTTCACATCATATTCAAGTACTAATTGGAGACTGACCATGGACCTAAACTTAAGGGCTGCAAAACATGGAGAGGGAAACCTAGGAGAATATCCTCATGCACGGCGAGTATGCAAATATTTCTTAGAAAGGACACTAAAAGAAAAAAATAAAAATCATGCTGGATCATAATTCAACAAAATTAAAATTTTTAGTTCACTGAAGGACATCACAAAGAAAATGAATAGTCATGTCAGAGACTGGGAAAAAATTCGCATATCATATCTGACAGTAGACGAGTGTCCGTAACATGTAAACAGTGTCCACAATATAACAGTAACAGAAAAGGACAATTCTCCTGAAATGATACTTCCAAATAATTGCTTGGCCAATCACTGCGTGGAAACATGATCAGCACTTTGAGAACCAGGGATGTGCAGGCTAACCCACAGGAAGAGAGCACCTCACAGACTTTAGGGTAACTAAGATCAGAAAGTGGGGAGGGGACAACTCTAAAGGAAGCCAAGTGTTCGGAGCCACTAGGATGCTCATGTGGCTCTTGGAAAGAGGTTTTGGTGGCTCCCTGTGAGACTGATGCGCCAGGTCCTCGGACTCAGCTCTCTGCTGGACACTCACCCGCTAGAAATCAGGGTTGATCGTCATGAAACTCTCATACAGAATGCTCACGGCAGCTTCGCTAGGAATGGCCTGGACTGGAGATCGGAGTGTGTAAGCGATCAGAGGGCGAGGCCAGAGGGCGAGGCCAGCTGTGGGCCTTCCCGCGTGCAGCAGAAGCAGCGAGAGTGCAGGGGCTGGCTCGCCACTGGCCACCCGAGCCACCTGGTGGGCATCATGCCAAGGCTCGGAGTCAGGAGCACTGTGTTGGTGCAGCTTGACGTGGCGGCCCGGGGAAGGGGCAGCTAACCTGTGGTGACAGGGCCGAGGAGCGGCTGGCTGTGCAGGCGTGTAGGGAATTTGGAGGTTATGGGGACATTCGATACTTTCATGGGTCACATGGAGTGTGCATCCGTCAGTCACCATCAGGGTGCACGTGAGTGTCTGTGCAGGGTGACTAAAAGCCTGCCGATACCGACCTCGGGTCACAGGCTTGCCTCGGTCACTTCTGGCTTAGCAGGAATGGAACGGTTTCCGTGCACTCCAGGCCTCAGCAAATGTGCCAGCAGCCCAGGACAGCAGGACAGCGTTTCCCACAGCTTGAGAAGGGAGTGACCTCCATGGGGAAGGAAGGCCACGAGTCCCCTGTGCTTTTGTGCTGGAGTCAGAGGTGGCCGTGGGCTCAAGAGCTGTCTCTGCGCTGGAGCATGGAGTGCCCACCAGAGTCCCCGTCCACATCCACTCTGTCTTCAGGGTCTGCTGGGCAGCGGGACAGGGTGCCCAGCTCTTGGCTGACCTGTTTCACCAGACAGTGAGAAATTGCCCAAGGAATCACGGGGTGCTCCCACCATGCAGAACTGGGTAACCGGCCCACTCAGCTGAGCCCTGGACCCTCGGCTCTCCAGAGGATGACTGCTGCTCCTCCCCAGGCGCTCCCTCTGGCCTCCTCTCTTGCTTCAGTGTTTTGAAGTCCTCCCCCATGTTTCCTCCTCTCTTTTCCTGACTCATTTCCTCCCTGGTGTCTAGGTAGGCTGTGGAGGCCCTGGTGAGGCCTGGCCTCAGCTGGCAGGTGCCATGGAGGCCCCAGGTCCTCAGTCTCCTCTCCACTTCTTCCCACCTGTGATCCCCATCCTGGAGCTGCTGCAACAGGCCACAGATTTGGTTAAGATAGCGTGGGTTTGTTCTCCGCAGATCCGGAGGCCTTGAGCCCAATCGTCTCATGAGGCAGAAGGCCAGGGGGGCAAGGCAGGTGGGGAGACCCATTCCCTGGACTTTCCGGCTTGGGCAGCAGCATGCCTCCCTAGGCTTGTGGCCACCAGCTTCATCTCCACTTCTGTCTGCGTGTCACCTCCTACTTTCTGGACTCCTGCCTCTCCAGAGAAGGATATTGTGATTTTGTGGGTCTCCCAGGATCATCCAGGAAAGCCTCCCCATCTTGAAACCCCCATTTGCAAAGCCCCTGTGCCATAGAGGGACATTCAGAGGTTGGGGATCAGGCTGTGTGCACTGCAGGGTCCTAACTCTGCCACCCCCTCCTTGGCTTGTTGTCCCTCATTGGTGAGTCTCTGCCCTTGGCCGTCCACCAGCCAGACCCCGTGGCCTCCACAGACAGCCTGGCCCTGCTGGTGTCCACTCCCTTCCTGCCTGCTGTTCACAGTGCTCGTCTGGGTGCCTGCCTTGCATGCAGGAAGGCCTGCGACGGGAAGCTCCAGGTGCAGGCTCCAGGTCAGGCAGCAGCAGCAGCAGCAAATATTTGCTGAATAAAAAATGCATAACGAGTCCACAGACACAGCCCGAGAGTCCCCCAGCCCACCAGCAGCTCTGTCCTGTGGCCGGCTGCAGACCCTACCTGCTGAAGCCCCAGGTGGAGCACAGGGTGGGCCTGGAAGGGTCACTTGCTCCTTGCTTTGCTGTGACGCACCAGAGGAGACCCCACAGGGAGTATGGATCTGGCCATGGCGCCTGGGGAGTCTCAGGACCATGGTGGCCGTCCCAGGGCATGGCTGCCCGGCCATGTCACTACTTCTGTCCTCCAGGTAGCAGGGCGCAGCGCTCGGGCCCCCTCCTCCTCACAAGAGCTGACGATGCAGCCGCTGACACCGTCAGGAGGCAGGAAGTGCCAAACGTAGACACAGAGGTGACTTAAGAAGTTCTCATTTTTCCTTTCTCCAAAGACTTCTCCAGAATCCTTCCCACCTGAGTGCATTGTTTTTAAATTACAGGTTGAATATTCTTTATCCAAAATGCTGTGACCAGAGGGTTTGGATCTGGGCTTTTGGATGTTATGGTATTTGCACATACGTAGTGAGGTGTCTTGGGGCCAGGACTCGTCTGAACATGGAATCTCGGTGTGTCTCACCCACACCCTTGGCGCACGCTCGGAAGGTGACTTTACGCAGTGCTGTGCGGAGTTTCGCCTCCAGTCTTCAGGCGTGGCATTTTCCCTCGCAGCACCGTGCCAGCATTCAAAGGTTCTGACCTCAGAGCTTTCGGGATTAGGGATTTGGAGGGGGATCGCACAACCTGTAGCATTTTTGTTCCTCCTAAAAGGAAGAGTCTGCTACATGGAATCCATGGTTTGAGCACATTTCTTCCTGCATCAGGTGGCTTGCAGGAGCTGCCCAGGTGGGCCTCACTATGAGTGGAGGATGGCCAGCTCCTGTCTCCTCTGAGCCTGGAGGTTCCCAGTGGTTTCCTGGCTGCCTGTCCCTGAGCAGGGCTGTTCCCAGGGAGTCCCTGCTGGCTGCAGCTGCTCTGAGCTGTACCAGCGAGTCAAAGATGACTTCTCCTGGGCTTCCTGCCAGCTCAGCCCTTCCTCAGGGGGCACCTGGGGAGAGGAGACGAGGTGCATCCATAGGAGGTGTGGGATGTGCCGATTGCATCCCTGGATTTCCACTGGGTGCAGCCCCTGGTTTGCTCTCCTTCACTTTTGCAGTAGGGTTACATCATGCACATCCAAATTCAAGTTGGACTTCTCTGATTAAGATGGCCTTGCTCTTTCACCCACGTTTCAGAGGGTATCTGGAGATCCATTTCTTTTTCATTTTCCCCTGCCTAAAAGATGAACAAGAAGCCAGGCAGAGTGGCCCATACCTGTAATCCCAGCCACTCACGAGGCTGAGGAAGGAGGATTGCAACTTTGAGGCCAGCCTATGGAAATTATTGAAGCCCTAAGCAATTTAGTAAGAGCCTGACTCAAAATAAAAAAATTAAAAAGTGCAGAAGAACCACTGGTTCAATCCCTGGTAACTCCACTAACAAACAGCAGAATGATTGACTTAAAGAAAACAGCAGAGGAGGAAGGGCCCTGAGCCTCCCTGATGGGAGCTGAGCTGCTAGCTCAGTCCCAGGCCTGAGATGGGCCATCTGGGCCTGGGATGAAGCACTGGCTGCCTGGGGGGGTGCCCCTCTCAGCCTGGCTGCCCTGGGTTCCAGGCCTGGGGTGCCCCTTTGTGCCCCTTACCCTCTCCTCCCCTGCTTGGAGGTCCATCATCAGCTTAGTCCAGGTTCCACGTCCCCACTGGCCGCACTGGCTCTTCCTGCAGAGCTCACCCGATGATGGTTCAGCACAGGGGCCCCACAGTCCACCGTCACCCTCCCTCTGTGTGGCCTGAGCTCCTTCCAGGTAGGGTCACCCAGGGGCCCCTGAGAGGCTCAGCTTCGTGGCCAGCTGGCCCCCCTGTCCTCGCAGCCAGCAGGCAGCTTCATGCCCCCCTGACTGGGCTCACTGCCTGTGCGTCTGAGGTCAGCAGCCCTGCCGACCGCGGGCCCTCCTGCGGTGCCTTGGAGACTGTCCTCTGAACACTCTCGTCTGGAATTCCTGGGAGGTGGGCACCTCTGGTCTGGGAAGACGAAGGCGCGTCTGAATCTCCTTGCAGTATTTCTGTGCAGAGGGGAACTGAAGGCCCCTCGGAGGCTCGGTGGGGCTGGCTCCCCTACTTTCATGTTGGCGATGGACACCAGCCTCCCGGAAGGGGCTCCAAAACGGCTTTGTTCCAAGTCTTCAGAGGCGTCCTTTGGTGTTTGAGAGCATCATGCCGGCGACTCCGCCCTCGAATCCGAGCACACCTTCCTGAAACCAGCAGCCCTTTCCTTGCTCCCTGCTCTTTATTTGAGAAGCGGCCTCCGTTTCAATCCCACTCTGGGCGAGCGCTGCGCACACCTGGCCTCTCCAGGGGAAGCGTGCACCTGCATCGGGAGCTGCGGCAGAGGCTGCCCTGGGTTTGTTGAGAACACAGAAGCCAGGCGTCCTGCCTCTGGTGCCCGCTGCCCCTGCAGCTCGGGGCAAAGAGACAGACGGGGGCACTGGGTGTGCTCAGCCCTCCCTGGGTGCGCAGGGCTCCAGCCTTTCCGGTCTCCGTCAGTGAGTCTCCTTGCTGACAGCTGGGCGTCCCTTAGCTGGACTCCCTGGGACAGGAATAGACTCGGATTCCATGGTTTTAGAATTTGGAATGCCAGCCCTGCACCAGGAGGATCCTGGGCACAGGACCCGAGGCCATTTATGCTTCACGTACACCCTGTGCTCAGCCCAAAGGTGGCTTTATGTTTTTGGTGCACCTGTGTTTCCATGGTGACATCACAGGGGCCCAGATGTGGGTCCTCACCTGTGGTGTCACGTTGGTACTCAAAGTGCGTAGGGTTTTGGAGTTTTGGATTAGGGATGCTCAACCTGTAAAAATAACCACCTTACAGCACCTTGCTGTCATGGCTTTATTCGTTCAGTGGGTAGAAGGCCAGGTTTCTCAGTGGGGATTCGGGTCTGGAGCCACCGACGCATTTCAGGTGGAATAGATTAGAAGACGGCGACACATTCAGTGTCCTGCTGTGACTTCTTGAGCACTCAGCCTCCGGGTGACAGGGACCCAACATTGGAAGCCACGATCACTGCCCCAGGGACCTCACAGTCCACGTGGAGATATGGCCAGCCTGGGAGCCACAGGGGACCTTTGCAGGTCCTCACGAGTGCTCTCGGCCCCACAGATGTCCCGCAGCTCCAGAGTCCAGGTGCTGCTCCTGCCTTCTGAGAGGAAGGGAGCACCTCTCTGCTTGGGAAAATGCATATGGAAGCCGCCCTCCCAGTGCCCAGTCAGGCCTGACGGTGCCCTCCCGACACACTGCGCTGCCTGCCCCTCTCTGCCCAGGTCAAGGCCCCCAGCCACTGTGGGATGGGACTCATGCCTGCTGTCTTTCAGATGAACTCAAGGGAGAGTGTCTCAGGGTCACCCAGCGGGTTAGAGGTGGCTCCACCCTTCCCTGGCTCCCGTCCTTAGACCCTCTCTGATCCTCCACCAAGAAGATGCAGAGTTACCGCCTTAGACACGCACCTGCTGCCCGCTGGCCACCTGAGCTGTGGACCTCGCTGATCTCTAGATTGCTCCTGAGAGTTGGAGACGGTACATGGAAACTGGGTCACGATTGTCAGGACGGCGCAGCTCCAGCCCTGGAAACCACTCCCGTGCTGCCTGGTGGTGGCTGGGCTTTCCCGGGGGTGAGAGGTTGGGTGAAGCTTGGCGTGGAGGGTGCGTGGGCACAGGCACGATGGATGAGGGCCAGAGCAGCTGGCGAGCACGTCTTCTGGGGGAAGCGTCTGCACCTGCCCTTCACCTTGGTGCCGGGATCACAGGAAGGAGGCATGTGGCCACCGGCCATTCCCCATTCCTGGGACCTCGCCTGACAGCCATACCCTTGAGGATCACTGTGACAGGAGAAGCTCACAGCCGGGCGAGGCACCCACTGCCTACAAACCCAGACAAACCCACAGTGTCCAGAGCACCGCGGTACGGGAGAGGGTAGGACTGCCTGGAGCTTCCCGCTTCACATTGACAGGTCTGTCCTGGGAGAGGAGAGGCCCTGATCCCCACAGGAGCTGCGTCACAGTGTTGCTGTGTCTGCATGAGCGTGATCTCCCCGGCTGAGATCCTGCGGTCCTTTCTAGCATTCTCCTCTCATGGCAGTGAGCTCTGAGACACTCCTGGAAGCCGCTGGGGTTGGACTCTGGGGCCAGCAGTGTACAAGAATCCCGGCGAGCACAGCAAGGCCAGCCCAGCAGGTCCTGCCTCTTCACAGGGATCCAGGTGAGCTCAGCAAGGCCAGCTCAGAGGATCCTTCCTCTTTACAGGGATCCAGGTGAGCTCAGCAAGGCCAGCCCAGGGGGTCCTTCCTTCTCATATGTATC
>JAJEJO010000187.1:1192268-1214981 GCA_020662805.1 Glaucomys volans | reverse complement strand
AGAGTCCCAGAGGCGGCAC
The DNA here is from genome assembly GCA_020662805.1 of Glaucomys volans. Classification (NCBI taxonomy): domain Eukaryota; kingdom Metazoa; phylum Chordata; class Mammalia; order Rodentia; family Sciuridae; genus Glaucomys; species Glaucomys volans. The sequence continues at coordinate 1,214,962 of JAJEJO010000187.1, read as the reverse complement.
TGCTCGGTGTCACAGTGGCTGACCTCAGTCCCAGTGCCGGCACTGCTCGGTGTTGGCCTAAGACAGACAGGCAGACTGCGGCAGAGACGCAGAACCACACCACACGCGTGCATCCTTCTGACCTTGATGGAGGTGCCAAACACGTATGTTGGGGACGAGATGGCCCTTTAACAATGATGCTGGGGAAGCTGGATGTCCACGTGCAGAAGGACGAGACCAGGTCCCTGCCTCACTGCAGGAAGTCAAGTCCAAGTGGATCAAAGACCTAATGTGAGACCTGAAACTTTTAAACTGTTAGAAGAAAAAAAAAAAGAGTCGACACAGGCTCAGGCGATGACTCCATGGATGGAACCCATGGCTCAGAGACAGCGAGACTGGCCAATGGGACAGCAGCACGTGGAACAGCTTCTGAACCACGGGGAAACAGCAGGGAAGAGGCCCATGGGAGGGGAGAAGATCCTCGCCTGCCGCTCTTCTGACAGAGGACCGACACCCAGAATATGGAAGGCTGAAAGGCTCAGCTCCAGAACCACACATAATCCAGTCAATGAAGGGTAAATGAAATCAACTGCACTTCTCAAATGAATGGCCAATGGTCGTCTAAAAACATGCCCAACACCCTTGGCCTCTGGGGAAATGCACATCAACACCATGCTGGATTCCACCTCGCTCCTGTCAGAATGACAGAAATCACAGCGAATGCCGGAAGGGCGGCCACCCACTGCGGGTGGGCATGTGGATCGGTAGGTAGCCTCCGTGCAATCAGTAGGGAGGTTTCTCAGAAACCACACTGGATCTTCCCTGTGACCCACCTGACCATTCCTCCCTGTGCACCTGAAGGAATGGGCCAGCGCCCGGAAGGGACACCTGCATGCATGTCCATCACTGCATTGTCCCAGCAGCCGGGCTGTGGAGTGGACCAGGGGTCGGTCCTTGGATGCCTGGACAGAGATGTGGTGCACGCCCACTCGGGAGCGTCACCCACCAGAGAGGAACATGCTCGCTCTCTGTAGGAAGGTGGGTGGGACGTGGGGTCCTGGAGTTGAGCAGAATAAGTCAGACTGGGAAAGAGAGGCATCGTGCTCCCTGGATGTGGACCAGAGGGGAAGAAACCGTCCTGGAAGTAGCAGGAGATGTTCGGAGAAGGGGCGGCGTGGGGTGTGGGAGGAGGGCCCAGAGAGGTGGTGGGTGGGCACCACTGAGATGTGCCACTGGCACCTGCGAGCTTGCCATGGAGCCCACGACGCTGTACCATGAAAATGCACCAAGAAGCGTGCAGAGACCCGGCAGGAGGACCTGCCCAAAACTACTGCGCCGGTGAGAAAGCCTGAGTGACGCAGTTACTCCCGCTGCAGGGAACCCTGGAGAAGGGAGCGATCTCTAGGGAGAAGGAGGAGGTGGGCAGGAGCTGCAGGAGGCCTACAGGGGAACCCCACAACATCACACCTCCCTGGACTCAGAGCAGACCTCTGAGGAGGCGGAAGCAGCCTCGTGCAGACAGACGAGGCCGTGCGTCTGGAGACCCTCCAGCACCACGCTGTGCATGTGAGATTCACACCTCGATCGCACTTTGGTGAAGGTCTTGAAGAGCGAATGCAGGAGGAAGATTTTCCCTGAGGGCCGAGGTGGGGTGGGGGCAGCACCTGGGGTTTTGGGCACCGGAGCAGATGGTGGGAAGCCGTGCAGAGGGCAGAGTGGCCAGTACACCCTCATGCCCATGGTCACTACCTCTGGCTGGTAAGCATGCTCACACAGTTGTAGTGACGTCTGCAGAAGTGAACCGTGCACTAGGGGTGGGGCCCAAGGAGCGGTTCTAGGTAGACGGGTCAACCAGGAATGCGGACCCTCCAGAGCAGCCATGGAGGCTCCTCCCACCCTGACGCACAAAGCTGAGGGCCCTGCCACACAGACCTGCACCCTCTTCCAGCAAACCGAAAGCAGGGCCTCAGACAGCGATGGGCGATGGGTGGGTGCTGATGGGGTGCTCAGCCCGGGAGTTAATCCTGCTTCAGTGAGACGGAGTCCTGGAATGGAAGTGTCGCTGGGATCCACCAGGACCCCGAGGGACCTCCATTATGACTTTCAGGGACAGCAGTGCCACCCAAGGCTCAGGAACCTACAGGAGGATTAATCCCGGGAGGGAAATGCTCTCGGGATCACCCAACATGACGCCAAAAGGTCTGTGTGCTGACATCCGAGCCTCCTGCCCACAGGGAACTTGGAGGCCAGCTCCTGCACCTACAGGTGTGAATTCTAGTGGCCAGAAGACCCCACAAGGAAACAGAGGAGGGAGCATTTGGCTCATGGTTCCAGAAGTTCAGTCAATGGTCGACTGACTGCAGGGCTCTGAGCCCGAGGTGAGGCAGAATGTCATGGCGGGAGGGTGTGGCAGAGGAAAGCAGCTCAGGACATGGCCTAAACATACACCCCAAGGAATGCCTCCGGGACTGCCTCCTCCAGCCACAACCACCTGTCTAAGGGGACCTCTCAGTCAATCCATTCAAGGGGATTAATCCAATGATTAGAGGAAGGCTCTCATGACCCAATCATCTCCCTCTGAAACCTCTTGTGCGTCTCACACATGAGCTGGGGACACTTCACATCTAAGCCATAGAGACTTCTACCCTCCCCCCTGGTCTGCCTCACCTGGACGCCCCCTGGTCTGCCTCCCCTGGACCCCCCCGGTCTGCCCCACCTGGACGCCCCCTGGTCTGCCCCACCTGGACCCCCCTGGTCTGCCTCACCTGGACGCCCCCTGGTGTGCCACACTGGGTGTGCTTTGGTGGACCCTCCTGTGTCCCCTCTCTGTGCCTGGTCACAGTGCCATGTGGCAGGCATGCTGTGCTGTGTGTGGCACAGAGGTCCCTCCTCACCACACAGTCCAAATGCTGTCCTCTCCGGGTAGCGTCCTTGGCTAAGGGTTGTCCCACCTGGGGTGGGGCTGGAGGAAGGCTGGAGCCCACTGATGGGGAGAGAGAACGCCAGCCACAGCGGGGCTCCATCTTGGCCTCCTCAGCGAAATGTGACCCAGTCTCAGACGGTGCTGGGGACCTCAGGCCCGACTGCACCTGGCGCGTGGGCAGCCTGGGGTGCAGTTCCCTGGCACTGAGGCCTGGGGCAGGCAGGGCAGGGCCAGACTCACTGTGCCTGAGCAGGGGGGTCAGAGGATGTCGTGTCCTTGGTCACATGGCTGCTTGCTGGGGTTGATGCCCTGACCCAGACTCTGGCCCTTCGCAGGTCCTCCTGGAACATGAGACTCGGGGCCTGTTCCACCCGCAGAGTGGAGTGGGTGCTTGTCCGGCCAGCAGGCGTGGCCAGCCTGATGCAGGCCATCACTCTTCCTAATGGCTCTGGGCACTGAAGAGCTTCTGGGCAGAAGCTTGCTGTCAATCACAGAAGATGATGGACTCAGAGGAATTCACGTCAGAGCACACAGGAGCGTGTGGGAAAGAGGAGAGTGAACAGCACAAGCAGAATCACACTCAGATCTTCCAGGTCAGGAGAGGAAGTCAGACTCGGGTGGTGGCGGCACCAGCTTCCAGCCCGCACTGGGACTCTCCTCATCAAACAGGAGGAACGGGAGCTGCAGGTGACCTGCCTCAGCTCTGGGAGCAGGTGAGGCTCAGGGGAGCCTGGGCCCTGCTGCGGGGAAAGAGCCCAATAGTCAGAGGTCGAGCCTCGGCACCAGCAGCCCGCCCTCCTCCAGGGACACTGCGCTGCCGTCTTCACGGTGCAGTCACACTCGGCTGGGGCCTGTCACGTCCCCTGACTCCAGTCATTGTGATTTAGTGGGGACCGCTGAGCGTGCTCTAGCAGGAAAGTGGGTCTCCTTCAGGAAGAGTTCTGGGAGGCAGGTGGTGTCGGGAGGGACTCGGCACTCAAGCGCGGGCGAGCCCCTGCCTCTCCCCAGAAGCAGTCCCACTGCGGTGCGCCTCTGAGGGGCGCAGGTGGGGCCTGTCTCTGCAGGAGTCCTCAGGTGCTGGCCGTCCGAGCCCGGAGCTGGTCCCCCTGGGTCAGACAAACAGCACGTCTTTCACAGCAGCTCAGACCCACCTGCTCCTCCTGAGTGAGGAGACAAAAGTGAGCTGCAGTGGGTTCTCCCTGAAGCTGGAACCTGCCCTTAGCCAGAGAGGCTTCCCCAGAGCAGACCTGGGTTCACATGCGAGACCTCCCTGGGCACCAGGAGCAGCAGCGCCTTCTGCTGCACCTGGGGGACAGGCCACGAGGTCACCGCCCGGAGACCAGCGAGCCACCTCCCTCAGAAGAGCACCGAGCAGCTCCCAACTGCGCAGCTGGGAATTAGCAGCACGCGGGTGGCGGTGCGAGGCCAGGGTCTCCCTGGAGTAAAACTAATCATCCCTTCGGAGGCCAGCGAGGAAACAGTCCCTTGTCGTGTGTGGAGCTGGCTGCCGCGAGGCAGGCCGGCTGCAGCCTCGTCCTGGGCTGCCATCTCCTTCCTTTGTTGGACAAACCCGCGCGCTGGCTTGTGAGGAATCAATGCTGTGTCCCTGGTGCTCTCCCAGGTGCCTGGTGGACCGTGCCCCCGCCCCGCTCTGATCGTGTATCTCTGCGCTCTTGCTTCAGGCCTGAGCCGTTGATACCATCTCGGGTGGACAGCACCAACGGGCTTCTGTGACCTTACCCCCGGCCATCACGTCCCGGTGACTGAGTGCCGGCAGAGGCTGTGAAGTCAGTCGGCACCTCCAGGGTCTCAGGGCCGGTTCATGAGGCGGTGCTCCTGATGACAGCCGGGAGCCGGGCAGGGAGCGTCCGGTGCCTCTGTTGCTGGGGCTTCCTCGCCCTTCGAAGGTGCCCCTCTATTTACGCACCTCTCAGAACACGAGTGGCCGCCCGCGGCTGTGTGGGGCAGGGGGCACTGCAGCCAGAGGGCTGCAGTGACCATCAGGAGAGCAGTCCGCCCATCTGGCAGGACTGTCCTGGGTGGGGAGTCGGGTCCCCTGCTCCAGGTAATCCACGACTGTCTGCTGCATCCATGTCCCTCTGCAGGGGACACTGAGCTGGGCAATGGGGAAATCACAGCGGTGTGAAGGTGAGCCCAGCTGGAGTCAGGGCATGCTGGCCAGGAGGATGGACACTCCCCTCTTGTCCCTTCAGGAAGCTGGGCATCCCCTTTTCCTTTACTTGGGGCTGAGCTTATAGCCAAAGAAATCAAGGTAGGTCATGGCTCAAGTGCAGCAATGAAGAGTCATTTCCTCTCACACACCAGCTGCTCGGCAGGAATGTCTATTTTATTTCAACTTCACCACTGCCTTCCACGCTTGGTCTGCCCTCGTGGGAACGCCAGCGCACTTCACAGTGACACATCTTAGTTGGTGGAAGGGCGACATCCAAAGCCCCTAGACAGATTTTAGATTCCACTTAAAATTTACTCCCAGCAGTGGACGGGGAGAAGTTTGGAGCCCCTCAGGGACTGACTACAGAGCTACGTATGACAGTGGCCGGCCCAGGTGCCCACCTGGAGCTTCAACCAGAGAGGTGGCACCTCACCAGAGGCCCAGCCCCTTTCCAGGGTAGGTCCCAGGGGCCTCAGGTGCTGCAGGGAAGCTGGGCAGCCTCGGGACGGGGTGTGTTGTTTCCAGGATGCTTCTGGAAGGGAGGAGAGGGCAGGGAGCGCCATGCCCCCAGTGCAGCTGCTGCTGCGTCTCTGGGGTGGGGAGCAGATGGCCCTGGGGTGAGCTGGGGCTCTGAGCAGTTCATGAACCATCAAAACTGGGGGGATCACTAAGGAAGTCTGAAGCAGTAGCCTGGGGACAAGCATGAGGCCCTGTCCCCGCTTGGCAGCAGCATTGACCCTTGTCTTGATAATCAGGGCCAGACTTCTCCATCTTGGTGACCCCCAACCACAGCAGACCAAAGTGAGTGGGTGTGGGTGGCAGAGCACACAGCTGCTGGGACCCTCGTGGTACCCCCCAGCCCAACCCCGGTGGGCGAGTTCCCTCTGGGCACTACACATTCCAAGTCCACAGATTCCCGTCTCCAGATGGAAAGCAAAGACCCCCTGTGCAGACCCCTCTGGGGTCTGCAGGCAGGACCACTCCTGTCCATGCTCGGCTGCCACAGGAGGGGCCGTGGAGCCTCTCCATGGTGCCCAGCCCTCCTGGGCATCGGTTCCTGGGTGGTCCTCTGTGTGCTTTAACTGACTGTCTAAAACTTGGTGGGTGGCATTTCCGGGAGCAGGGCAGGGGTCTGACTGTGTGCCCCAGGACCCAGCACCCACCATGGCTTCCCTGGCCTGAGGTGGGTCGGGTGTTCCTGGTGCCCTTGGCCGTGGTGAGCATGTCACAGCAGCTTCTCGGTGATGCCCTCTAGCCACCCCTCCTGTGATGCTGGGGCTCGGGGCTGGCCCTGGGATTGGTGCCTCTGGGTGCTTTGTCCTCAGGACCCCACTTCCCTGCACCAGGGGGGCTGCTGGGCCCCCACACTTGGAACTGTCCCCCTGCACTGGTGTCTTTCAGCATTGACGGCCGTGGGCACTGTGCTCTTCTGAGCCCCGGCTGGGACTCCATGACCCTGTCAGCTTTCGGAGGATGCTCCTAGAGCCGTGTACTGCACAGGCCCTGGAAAGTCCCTGCCAGCACCAGCTCCATCCGTGAGCCCTGGGCCTCTGCACACAGCGGGTGCTCCACAGTGGCCTGTCACCATCGCCAGGCACTAGCTCGCTGTCCACGCTGCAAGGCCCATGTCATCCCTGGGGGCGTGAAGCTGCTGTCCTGTGTTTTAGTAATCATGTTTGGGCCAAAAAGGTAAGACCGAAGGAAGACCGTCTTCCCCAGTGGACTTGGCAGGAGTGGGTTCCCCTGTTGCCGTGCCCTCTGAGCTCTGGGGACACAGGGAGTGACTCCCTAGGTAGTGTCCTCTTCTCATGGCTCCCAGACCACTCCCTGCCACCACTCTGCCATTTGCAGGTGGCGAATGCGTTGCCCAGCTGACGGCCACTCTGTGGCGCTTGGCCTACGGGTCAGCACGTGTGCCCGGGCTCCATGCAGCACCTCACCTCCAGGCTGTCGGGTCCCTTGGAAGAGCTCAGGTCCCCTGTCTCCAGGGAAGCACCTGCCCAAAGCACTGTGGCCCAGTCAGGGCTTGGCCACATGTCCCTAGACGTGGCTCCTGCAGGCTGTGTGGCTCATGACCCCTGGTGGTGTCCGAGCGGTCAAGTGAGTCAAGAAGGGCCCTCACCTCTGTCCAAGTAGAAGCAAGAATTGCAATTATTTGCAAAATTGAATGAGATAGCTGGTGAAATGGCACTCAGCTGTAATCCCAGTGGCTCAGGAGGCTGTGGCAGGAGGATCACAAGTTCAAAGCCACCCTCAGCAACTTAGTGAGGCCCTAAGCAACTTAGGGAGATTCTGTCTCTAAATAAAATGCCAAAAATGGCTGGGGATATGGCTCAGTGTTTGAGCACCCCTGGGTTCAATTCCTGGCACACACCCCACTCCCCAAAAGAAAGGGAATGCTATGGTTGGGAAGGTCCAGAGGTACTAGGGAACAGCCATGGAGACCTCGGGGAGCCGTGTGCACCAGTGATCGCATACGCATGGACTGGACGCAAGCTCCAGGCACCGCCACTCAGCCCACTTCACAGATGGGGAAACTGAGGCTCGAGTGCTGAGCTGACTCACCTTGCCAGGATCTGAGCCTGGGGTGTCTAAACCCAAAGCCAGTCTCTCCTCTGAGGAAGACTCAGCTGGCAGAGGACGCAGGAGGCCCTCCAGTGGAGCTGCAGACTCCCGTCTGGCCCTGCGCCAGGCAGTGCCCCCGTCTGCCTGGGTGGAGGTCGTCACAGGGCTGGATCTGTTGAGTGTGGGGCTCGTCCTGCGGGGCTGCTCCCTCTCCCACACACCAGAAGCTGCTTCCTCCCTGCCTGGCCCCTAAAGCACTTGAGCTTGGCACTACTCTTTAAGTTTAACAAAATAATATTTTATTGAGCCCAATGTATAGAAAATAAAATTCCACCATGTGAACTTGACAATTTGCTTTTGCACTCTGGTGTGCACCTTGCACCTCTCAGCCGGAAGCTGGGCCTCCCAGGGCCCGCAGCCCGCCTGTCCCCGTTCAGTGCAGGGCCACAGAGCTCTGAGCTAGGCCTGCAGTGCTCCCTGCCTGGCGCGGGCAGGCAGGCCTGGTCACCAGACCCTCCGCCCTGGGGGCTTCCGAGACCCAGGGCTCTCTTGGTCCGAGCATCCCTGTGCCAGGGGTGATACCAACCACCACGTGGCTCAGAGCCCGCGAGCCGTTTCGGAAGACCAGCTCTAACAGGGGCACAGGTAAGGGGCACAGCTTGGTGCGTGGGCGTGCAGACTCAGAGGTGAGGTCACCCAGCACAGCTGGTCAGCACGCCGGGGCCTCGGCAACCTCACGTGCGGGGAGGCTCCTGAAATCCGCCCCGAGCCGGACACTGCGGAGGACCTCGACTCCATGCCCGCTCAGCTGCCGCGCTCGGGTCTGTCCCAGTGGAGCAAGACAGGCAGAGCCGGGGCTGTGGGAGGGTGCAGCCAGGAAAGGCCGGGGCAGAGTTTTCTACAGCAGGAAGGAGCGTGCCCGGGTGCAAGGCGGTGATCCTTACCTTCAGGCCATGACCACCTGGGAGGGGAGCGGAACCCAGGGCCTGTGGGCAAAGGCAGCGCCCCGATGCTCGCGGCCAATGCAGGACTCCTCGCAGGTGAGGGAGCTGCCATTCCCTGGACGCCACCCTGCGTCTCATGGGGACCCTGGCAGGTCCCTTGCTTTGAAATTTAGTATCAGCAAACATCCAAGGGGGGTTCCATTTCCCGGGCGGGCGTCATGAGCACTTAAACTAGGTTGACTTACTTGTTCTTCATAAGAACCCCGCAAGCTGATAAGAAGCCGATTTTGCAGATAAGAACACTGAGGCCTCTGTGGCCCCCAGGCTGCCAGCAGGGCCAGGCTGCACTTGGACTGCCTGGCTCCAAAGCCAGGCTCCTCCTGTCTGCAGGACCGCCGTCGGCCACCTCCCTAAGACACTGTGAGGACCTTCCGGCCAGGCCTTGCCCATCTCTGTGCCCGTTTGTGCCCTAGTCAGTGGCACAGCTCCTTGGCCACAGTCGCTTACAGCAAGCTTGAGATGCTGGAGAGGCGGATGCAGGCACGCGCTGGAAACTCAGCTCAGACCAGCGAGGTGAAGGGTCGCTGGGGGCGCTGGGTGCAGAAATCGGCCTTTACCCGTGCACTAGAGTATCGCCGTGCCATGACAATGTCTTTGCCATATTTGAATCATCAGTTTGGGGTCAAGATGAACTTTTGGAAAGCTAGCTAACGGTTCTGTTAGAAAGGGCTTTGTATTTACGCGTCTCAGTGTGAGAGACAATGGGCGTGTGTTCTTGAGCCCAACAATTCAACTGCAATGTGTCAATTTCAGGCAGGAAATCCGATCTGGCTTTGCAGACGCCCTGTCTCCGGGAGTCGATAATTCGCCATTTTAGGGCTCTGGGCCATTAACACCGAACAGCTTGAGAGCGTCTTCTTCATTGATCAGATAAACAATCATGAGATATTTTATTACAAAATGATGGGCCAGTTAGCCATCTCTCCCAGCGGAGACTTGCGTCAGATGCGAAGCAGCAGGAGACCTGCTTCCTTGGGGAGCCATCGCAGGGGCACCAGGCGGGAGCTGCACGTGGAAACGCCTTGTCTGGCTCCTTTACGTCAAGTTCCACCCGACCCAAGCCAGACCTCCGACCTGGCCTCGCGGAGGAGCCATGGCTCTTCCCTTGCTGATGCCACTGCAGGTTGTTCCACACCAAGGCCACGGCCTTAGCTTTTTCTGGTACTTTCTCATTGGAATCTATCTTTACATGGGTAACAGGCATCATGTAATAATTTTGAATTCTTAATTCATTTTAGGTAAATGATCGAGGCAACTTAAAATCCATTTCCATTAAGAGTTAAAAAAATTTAAATGTGAAGAGCATAGCCACTATTGACCAGGGTTGGCAAATGGGTCAATGTGCGCCTTGAACAGCAACAGTGGACGTGGCGAATGAGGACCCAGGCCAGGGCGGGTGTAGGTAGTCAGGATGTTCAGAAGGAAGGTCCGGAATCGCCCTGTCAGTGGAGCCCTGACTAAGTGCCCAGGGACTCCCTCCCGAGAGTCCCTTGCTGCTGGTGAGAGGGAGGCTGGGAATAGGGTGTGATGTGCTCGTGGGCTTCCTCTGTCCCAGCGCTCCAGGGAGGCAGGGCTGGTCCCCCCTTGGGTGTGACCCGCCGGCATCTGCAGGAGCCCTGCCTCTGCGTGTGCGCCAGCCCTGGAGCTGGACCTGCCTGAGGGTGCCCACCACTGGCTGGCGGCTTAGGGCCGGGTGTGCGGAGCCTGCTCCGCGGGAGAGATGAGGAGGCAGGTGGGAGGCCCCTGCACGGTGAGGACATGGGGGGCCCAGCACCCTCCCTGGAAGATGGCAGGGGCAGAGGAAGCCCCCTCTGCTGACTTGGACTGTCGCAGAGAGGTCAGAGGAAAACCACCCCTGCTCACCCTGCCGCACTCGGACAGGCCTCCCGAGGAGCACGCCTGAACCAGGGTGATGGCCTTGCGGGCTTCCCACTGACCGCTCACAAAGCACCGCTCAGAACAAGCATCACAGAACCAGCAAGAAACCAAGGATGGGCAGCAGCAGAGCCACCGCCTCAGATACTGCTGTCCCCAGACACCACAGAGTGGACGACACAAGCAAATGTCCAAGAAATAGGAGGAAATTCACAGCATGGCCAAGAGCAGAGGCTACAAAACCGACGGGTGGCGTCCACGAAGGACAGAATGCAGAGAAGGAAGCGGCAGCCAGGAGAAGCTCCCCGGGGCTGGATGCCCAGCCAGCTCCCGTCCATGAAATCTGGACGACGCGTTAGGGATGGTGTGGAGTGCGCCACCAAGGCCCACCGCAGACTCCCCAGGAGTGGGGAAATGGCCCGGACAGGCCCGGGGGAGGAGGTGGCAGTCAGGGAAAGCTAGGCATTCTCAGGAGCTGAGCTGGCACTGGATCCACTTTCACGGAGCCCGGGAACCCCAGGCAGGAAACGGAGCAGCACTCACGCAGACGCAGTGATGGACGGGACATCTCTCTCGTCTCAGGAAAGAACGGCCTGTGGACTTGCTACCAATGGGCAGCACCTGGCAGCCGCAGGCTGAGTTGAGAGTGCTCAGATCTGGACTAGGAGGACGTCTAGCCGGCTGGGGGGAAGCCCCCTGGGGCGCCCTGCCTCCTCCAGCGCCTGTGAATGGTCTGGGAAGTGCCGCGCTGCCTCTTGCAAAGCCACAGATCCTTCCAAAAGGAGCAACCGATTCTAACTTCACTGCAAACAAGGGAAAGGCAGCGTTCTCTGCAGGAACGACTGAACCCAGCATGCAGCCTGTGAGACCAACGGCTCCAACAGACGACTTAAAAACAAGTCAGGATGAAGAGAAGCAGGAGCCGAAGAAACCCAGCGACGGCTGCCTTCTGGTCAGCAGCCTCCAGGCGGGGAGAGAGGACCAGGCCATGGAAGGCACTGGAAGGAAGGGAAAGTCAACCCCACGCAACAGCTCGGGAACACACCAGAAGAACGGCGCTAGGAGGCGCTCTCTGGCGTGGAGGAAGGGCTCACCACTAGACAGCCTCCCCCAGCAGCTCTGGGGACACAACTCCAGGACAGCAGCGTGGAGGACAGCCACCCAGACAAGCTCAGAGTGACAGCTTTCTTCTTGCCCTTAGCCTCTTGATTTCATAGAAACCACAGACCATTTAAGATCTGTGACCTGTGCCTTGGGCTATGACGCTGCAGCTCCTTACGGGTGGCAGCTTCAGACACTGGTAGGAAGAAGCGCGGACCCCCAAGATGCCCAGTGTGGACGCTCCACACGACAGGGAACCCGTGAGAGCTACGACGCTTCCCGCCAATGCCAGAGCACGCCCCGCAGAATGGGATCCTATCGAATCTGGTTGGCAGTGTAGCCCAAGGGGCCAAGCCCACGGCTGTGGGCAAGGGAGGCTGCAGGCAGGCAGGTCACAGAGAGTGACAGAAGGAGCGTGGAGATGGAACAGCTGCCATTGTGTTGACAGGGGTAGAACTGAAACTTAGAAAAACTGAACTAATCCAAAATAAGGAAATAAAGAGGAAAATAAAACTCAAGGAGGAGACATGTAAGTCCTTCGAGATGGCCAAGCCGGTCCGCCCCAGCAGCACCTGTGCTCAGTGGAAATCGCCCAGAGGCACTGGCCGCACGCAGGGGTTGCGCGTTAGGCAGGAAAGCCAAGACCCCATGGCCCTGCCCAGGAAGTGAGCTTGAATCCTAGGAGCAGATGCCCAGGGCCGGAGGACGGTGCGCCCACAGCCAGGGCTCACCAGGGGGGCCCAGCCCTCCCCCATGGGACGGACCCAGCAGCAGTAACACGCCCACCGTGCTCCACAGTGGGCGCTCCACGGCGGGGTGCTCCACGGTGGGGTGCTCCACGAGGTGTCCAGGGCGGGCCCAAGCCGCAGACGTTCGCCCTCACAGGCTGGGGGCTGCAAGTCCAAGATCAAGGTGCCCACTGAGTCCGTGTCCCTGGCTTGCATGAGCCCCTTCTTGCTGGTCCTCCCAGGCAGAGGGAGGGCTCCCTCTCTAGTCTTACAGTGCCCTAATCCCCGCGTTAGGGCCCTGCCTCAGGACCTCCTCACCTCCCCAGGGTCTCACCTCCTCTCCCCATTGCACTGGGGATGGGGGCTTTGACGTTAGGAATTCAAGGGAGGCCACATTCCATCTATGGTGTTCAGGACTAAAATGCAAAGAGAAAGGGAATGATCTACGTTCCAAGGAAAAATTCCAACACCCTTCTCCCGAAAACTGGTGGAACACAGTTGGGGGAGGCCAGGACACTGCGAGTCTAGCTGGGAGGATGGAGTTCCTGTTGGGAGGCCTCACCCGGCCTTCCGAGGCCTCGGCTCACCCTGCTCTTCCAGGCTGTGTCCCCCGGGGCCGTGGCACACCCTGCAGTCTCCCGAGGCTGGTGGCTGGTGACCTGGGCTTCTGTCCAGGCCCCCCACAGCCTGGCCTGCACAACTGTGGCGTGGCCCCCTGTGTGCCACCTCCCTGTTTTAGGGACGAGCCACCAGGGTGTGTGTGTGTGTGTGTGTGTATGTGTGTATGTTTGTGTGTGTATGTGTGTGTGTATGTTTGTGTGTGTATGTGTGTATGTGTGTATGTGTGTGTATGTGTATGTTTGTGTGTATGTGTGTGTATGTTTGTGTATGTGTGTGTGTGTATATGTGTATGTGTATATGTGTGTATGTGTATGTTTGTGTGTGTGTATGTGTATGTGTGTGTGTGTATGTTTGTGTGTGTATGTGTGTGTGTATGTGTGTATGTTTGTGTGTGTATGTGTGTGTGTATGTGTGTATGTGTGTATGTGTGTGTGTGTATGTGTGTATGTGTGTGTGTATGTGTGTGTGTGTATGTTTGTGTGTGTGTGTGTGTGTGCGCGGCACCTTCCTTTCCCAGGGGCTGGCCTTCCTTTCCCAGTCTCTGCTTTCCAACCACAAGCTGGTAAAGTCAACTGGGAACTGCTGACCCTGGAGGTGAAGGTGTCCAACAGCGCTGGACAATGGTGACAGTCCTCTCGCGTGGAGTGCCTGGGCCTTGCTGGCAGGCGTGTCCCTGAAGCCCTCTTCTCGATGCTCTGCTCAGCGTGTGCACCACAGCTGACGGACAGGCTTCCTGGAGGCATCGTGGCTCTGCAGGCTGTAAACGGCCACCTGGATCTGCCCACGGGCCCTCCTCTGCCCGACTCATCCACCCAGCCCACCCGAGTCCTTCCTCCCAGGTCAGTCGCCCTGGGCCAGGGTTTACCTGTTGGCCTCTCTGGTCAGGGCCACCCGCTGGTCCAGCCCAGGCACCCTTCCCCGTGGGCTCTGGCTCTGGCCAGCTGTGCGGGCAGCTGTCTACCAGTGCTGCTCTCCAGTCTCCAGAGCTCAGCCCTCCTGGCTCCCAGGGCTCCCACGGACCCCGGAGCAGCATGTCTCCATGCTGGAGGGTGACTGTGGGCCCCACGGCCCTGCAGGAGGTCCTCTGCTGCACACACCTCCTTCCGCACGTGGGCCTCCAGCCTCCCTCCAAGCCTGCCTCCTTCCCCCCGCTCCCTGGGCCAGGACCCTGGCAAGCTGGCGTTTACCTTCCTGCCACGAGGGGGACACGTCTGTCACACAGATGAAGAGTGGCATGAATCCTGTGAATTGTCCTTGGTGAACAGCGCCCAGGGGAAGAGGAGAGAGTGCTCTTCAATGACGCCTCGCTCTCCAAACGGGCCTGAGGGCTGTTGACAGGGACAGAGGGTTTGGTTCTTGGAGAAATCCTTCAAGGAAGAAGCCTGCATTGAGAGGTTTCGGGTCCACTCTGAGGGGACGTGAGCGGTCCCCCCATCGATGTGTGGCATCAGGGTGAAGGCAGCACCTCCCAGCCCTGCGAGCCCACTGGATGGGAGGAAATGGATGCATCTGGGTTGGGTACTAATGTTGAGTAGAAACTGGGCAGTTTCTCAGGGAATCAACCACAGAAATTAATTTTGTAGTTTTTCATGTTTTGAAGAGAAAGGGACGAACTGAGTGAGAACTCACTGAAGCTGAGGAAGCATGAGACCTGCCTGCAGCTCTGGCTCCCGGGGCTGGAACACGGGACTGACCGCTGTTTGAGGCACAGAGGAGAAACCTCGGGCTTCTGACCAAGCTCCGGGTGGGCGCCCGCTGGGGCAGCGTCCCTCCTGCTCCCAGGAGCTGTTCTGCACCATGGCCGCCTGACCTCAGGAAGAGCGTCTGGCCTCCGAGGAGGGGGTCCTGATGTGCCTTCCCGGGTCCCTCTCACACCTTCCAGTCAGCGGTGTCCAGAGCGAAGGTGATGTGGTACGCGCACACCAGCGCTCCCCCGGGAAACCCCTCATTACACACCGACAAAAAATAGAAATAAAAAGTTAGGATGATTCAACCCCCAACTTTGAATTCCCAATAACCAGCCATCCAGGGTGTCCTTGTGGCCCTGGGCCCGGCCTGGGAAGGCTGTCCACCTCACAGGGTGCAGACTCGGCTGGAGGCAGAGCCGCACCCCAGGGACACACAACACTAATTGGTTCCTTTGTTTTTTGGGCAACTACCTTTGAAGGCAAATGACCCAGCGCTGCAGCTGGCCAGGAACCCGGGTGCCTGGAGGTCAGCCGAGCTGCTCTCCGGCCTCTGTGGTTTACCGAGCTGCTAAGGTTGTGCGAGTGACTGAGCTACTGCGTCTCATTGATCGCTCGGAATAAATGGAGTGGCCCCTCATGCAGCAGGGAGAGGAGGACAGAGCGCAGAGGGTCCTTGATGCACACAGCAGGACTGTGGGTTCTAAGGAGAGACGCTCATCTTTGGAGCGCAAGTGTTTACCTAGACTTGAGATCGGAGAGGAGCCGTTGCACATATTCACTCAGCAGATTCTGTTAAAAACCAAGAGCTTTCCTGAAAATAAGCTTTAAAAATGAATGAGTTCCCATCGTAAGGTTGTCTGCTCACTAATGGTTTTTGAAATTTCAAGCATAAAAATTTCCTAATGATCACACAGTTGATCCCTGTGACTGAAGCATGCTGAGCAGAGAAGCTAAATGCACAGTGCAAAAGGGATATGCAACCTGACCCAACTGTTCCAGGAAAGAAAGGGAACCAGCTTGCCCTGCCACAAGAGGGGCTGCGTGGGTGCTGAGACAGGCCCTGGGAGGCGGGCGAGGGGTGCAGCGTCTCTAGTTCTGATGAGGGCTGAGGCTTCCAAAGAGATCGCTGGAGACGGGCTGGCCTGGGTTGTTAGATTAGGAACCGTTGTTCAACATGCGGTTCCATTTCTCTCCTGGGCAACCGGAAGCACAGTATGGGCTGCCAGGACCTGAGAATTCGCCCATTCACAGGGAGCCACCTCCATGGCTTCTAGACTCCTAGGGAAGCTAGCGTCACCCCATGGGGCTGTGCTGACGTGCTGTCTTGCTTGGGCTGCTGGGACCTTCGGCAGCCAGGGAGGCTGGTGCTGGTTGACTGGCGGAGCCCTGCAGGAGAGGCTGAGAGATGTGACCGGCAGGAAGGAGGATGGGGAGGCTCCAGCCTGGTCACAGGGAGGAGGCTCCAGACTGGTCACAGGGAGTGTTCCTGGCTCCTGCTGAGGGTGACCTGAACCTGGCCATGTGCTGATCTGCTGGAGATATCCTGTGTGGGAGGCTGTTGAAGGCAGTCACTGGAGCAATGGCAGGAACTGGTGAAGGCCCGTCCTGGGAGGCAGAGGGCTGTGGTGCCTGCAGGCTTGGAGGGGCCGGCCGGTGTGGAGCAGGGTGGGAGAGAGGAAGAGGGGGCAGAGGTGTCTGTGGGAGGCCACCTGTCTGGACAAGAGGAGGTGAGACCCTGATGGGAAGGTTTGCATTCAAACAACCAAGCTGTGGGCACCAGCGTCCTGAGCAATGGGCAGCTAGGTGGAGCCCCTGACCAGAGGGGACAGGCCACCCACAGTGCTGCACTCCAAATGCGGGCCTGGGGCTGCAGCTGGTCCACAGCAGCACAGTCCCCTCTGAGCAGACCTGGCCTCCTGGTCTAGTGTGCACCCACAGTGCTGGGCTGGGGAATGCTGGTCGGCAGAAGCAGGTCTCCTGGCTGATCCTGGAGAGCCTCAGGACGCAGCTGCGATTTGGGAGCCTGCCCTTCTGCAGTGGAGGGAGGCAGCTCCTGCAGAGAGGAAGGTTCTGGAGGCTTGGTTGCTGGGCAGGCCACCTCCCTGCAGCTGCTGTGTGGAGGAGAGGGCTCTGACCCCCCATGGAGACCTGAGCAGCCCAGCAGGACAGCCGTGCCCAGGGAACCTGCTTCTGCCCCAGCGACCTTTTCACCAGCCGGGCCTGACCGGGCGAGGCTGCTGGCTCCTGGGAGACTGTGGAAGGCGTCACGGGGTCTCCACGGCGGAGCCAGGGCGGTTCCTCTGCTGGTTCTGGTGTCTGGTCCTGGTGCCCATGGCTCTGCGGACAGCAGGGCGATGAGGCCCACTGTCCCCTCCTGCTCCCTCTGCCTGCCCAGCGCCCCCCTCTGCCCAGGCGGCTGAGCACTGTCTGCCCTGGGAACTGTGGCAGAGACGCCCACTTCCTTCTCCGCTGGCTTATTTATTGTCTCTGTTAAGGAATTTAAAACGCTGGCCCGCGAGGAGGACTGACTGAGGCGGAGGGTGAGGGCAGCTTCCTGGGCAGGGCCCAGGCCACCATGATCTGCAGCTGCATAACCAAGTCCAGTAACAGCTCCATTACTGCCGCCCGCCAATTGGCCCAGGCGCCCTCCAAATGAGCCGCGGAGAAGCCGCTGTCAATATTAATCCCAGCGCAGAGCTGACTTGTTACCGGGGAGCAAAGGTGTTCCGGCTCGGGCTGAACAACTTAACTCCTTGTCTCATAAAATTTAAGCTGCTATTGATCGCCCTCCTCTATTGTGCGAGGGATTAAGCGCGCGCGCGCGCGCACAGGCGCGCTGGTGGGAGGGGCGCCGCCGCCCGGCCAGGCGGGCTCTGCCCGCTCCCCGCCTCCCGGAGCCATTCAGCAACATGAAGCAAATTAAATCAATGAATTCATCCTAGCAGATGGCCACTTTAACACTCAGTTAGCCTTTAGATAATTGAGCGTTGACTCCGGAATCATAAAATGGATGGCTCGTTTGTACATTTTACTGAAATAGATCACCGAGGTTAAATAAATGAAATCCCATTTGTCAGGCGGTAATAGATGGCCTCCCGTCTGCAAACAGCTCTGTTTGGCCTAATAAATACAGGGACGTTACAGCGCTCCTCCCTTGATGGGGTTACAGCTTAATGAAATGGTCTTCCCTCTGCTTGTTTTTGCCTCCTCCTGCACCGTGTGATAAGTAGCAAACCAACGGAGCTTGTAATTACAATCTTACAGAAACCCGGCCAATCTGTATATAAATCTCACCCTCCAATTACAAGATGTAATAATTTTGCAGTCAAGCTGGTAATGAGGTCTAATACTCATGCCTGCGATAATCCCCGCTGGATGCTGACTCTATCAGATGTTAGCTTTGTAATTATACTGGCAGAAAATCATTATTTCATGTTCAGCAGAAAAATGAGGTTGGTGGGAAGTTAATTTTCTCTATGCTCTGTGAAGCATAGACAAAATTTTAATGATTTAATCATTATGGTTATCCTCTTTGCAATTGACCCGCGTTACTTGTGTAGAAACACTGGCACATTTAAAAGTCCCTGTTACCCGATAAAGCTTGCCAGGTATGCAGCTTTTAATGTAAGAATAACTGTACACAATTAAACTATTACCCCGCGACAGGAGAGCGCGATCTATTTTTAGTTTTCATTATTTACGTCTGATTCGTGGAAATGTTTACGTCTGACCGGTGCTACCACCAATGGCTAATTTAAAAGAAATTGAATTACACTTTTCAGATTCTGTCAACCCTACAAACTGTCCCTAAAGAAGAGCAGCCTGACCCTATGACACTTGAGAGCACGTGGGCCTTAGAAGCTATGGCCCCAGGGGCCCCTAGGCAGCAAGGACAGAGAGGAGGACCTGCCAACATCCCGGTTAGCGAGGTGGCTCCTCCACTGGAGACCACGAAGTTTGGCAGGCGCGCTGCTTCCCAACAAAGGACCTTGATATATAATCTGCATGGACACTGTTTTTTTAAAATATTTTTTTAGGTGTTGATAGACCTTTATTTTACTCAATTATTTACATGTGGAGCTGAGGATTGAACCCAGTGCCTCACACATGCCAGGCAAGCGCTCTACCACTGAGCCAGCCCAGCCCAACACTGGTTTCTTGCTGTGATGTCGGTGAAGGCCAGTGACATGGGACAAAGCCCACAGCCACACAGCCACGCCCACATGCACCACTGGGGCTGGTGAAGGAGGTGCACATCTGCGGGACAGCCTGGCCTGGGCACTGGGGGCACACGGGGTCAGAGAGCTCGTCCCTCAGGCCTGCGCCTGCTGTCAGGACGGCTCCGCCTGGAGACCCTGGGGCCTGCCGGCAGAGTGCTCTCCTGTGGGCCACTGCTGCTGGGGACACAGCCCCGCCCGGGTGCTGACGGAGCCATCGCCACCACCACCCGCCCACGCCCGGGCTGGTGCATCTGTGAGGAAGCTGGAGCTGGGCTGCCACCCCAGCCCTGGCCCCACACACTGTGCCCCTGCCCCGGGTCTTCAGCAGGGGGCATGGGCTCTGAGGCCGGGGGACACCGTGTCCATGAGGGCGGCTGTGGGCTGCTGTGTAAGGGAGGAGCCTTATAGAAAGGAGCCAAGGTCATCTCTCTGGGGGGAAATTCCGCGTGGCTAAGGTGGCCTTTGCTAAGGCTCTTCCCTGCAGAGCTGTTAGTGTCTCCTGCAAAGGCAGGTGAAATTTGACACACAAAATTATACTTTGGTCTGCTATTTGGGAGCCAGCCCTGCTGGTGAACTGCTTCGTAATGCTTCTACCAGTGGAGGGAACGTTCCAGAAGCATGCTGTCTGTCATGCCCTGGCAGAAGTGAAGGTGACCCAGGATCTGTGGGACGGCTGGACACTGGACTCCTGCCCTGCTAGCGTGGGAGAGAAGAGAGGTCTGCTGGTCCCTCCGGCACAGACCTGTGGCCAGCGCGCCCCAGGATGTCCTCCAGTTCACCTTCAACGCCACCTGGGGACAGCCCCTCCTCTCTGTCACATGCAGGAGGAAAGGGAGCAGAGGCAGCCAGGCAACCAGGACACAGCTGAAGATTCTGCCTCCGGAGAGGCCAGGATTCGAGGCAGACTCCCCCTTCAGAACCGGCCGCCTTGAGTTCCTGAATGGGTTCTGCAGCTGCCTGGGGTCGCCACTCCATCCTGCAGCCCTGCCCCTCTGCCAAGTGCCCACGCTGTCCTGACTCTGCAGTGTGCCGCCCTCGTGGTCTGCTGGGGCGTGGACAGCTGTGGCAGCCGCACAGCTTGAACCACAGGGGCTTGTTCCTCACCGACCTGGGGCTGAAGTCCAGGATCAGGGCGTCAGAAGATCCGGGCCTGGCCTTTCAGGTCAGCGGGCAGCGTCCTCTCAGCATGGGCTTGTGGGGACAGCAGAGGCAGTGTCTCCGAGGAGGACCGGTCAGCCCCCAGCACCACCCCTGGCATCCCCAGCGGCCAGGGCGCAGACGCTGGGGAACGGACCAGAGCGCCACAGTGCCCGGCGCCTGGCAGAGAGCCCTGCCCTCCTGCCTGTCAGCTCTGCTCCCGGCTTTGCCCAGCTTCAGTCATGGCTGAGCTGACCTGCAGCTGTCCCCTCGCTGTCCCCGTGCGGAGCCCTGCTCCTGGAGCAGGAGGAGCACGTTCCGACCCCTGACATCCAGGAGATGCACAGGCCTGAGCATTGCCTCCTTCTGCTTCGAGAGGCAGCCTGGTGAAGGCCTGGCCTCCTCAGCGGGGCTCTTCTACAGCTCGGAGCCCAGGAATCCTGAGGCGGAGAGAAGTGGCCTTCCCTGAAGGTCGCCGGAGCTTGGTCCCACTTTTCCCTCAGGAGTCCTCCCCTGATGGAGCAGAGAGCAGGGCCCAGGGGACAGTGCCCACCATGACCAGCAGAGCCTTCGGGTGGCCCCCCTCGAAGAACACACACACTACAGCTGAAAGAGGTTGTGAGAACCAGTGATTCAGAGTGGGCGCTAGGGAGGACGCGGGAGGCACACTCAGGCACGGCTGGCGGGAGGGAGAGCACGATGGTGCAGCCACCATGGGGAGCAGGCGGAGATCCCTCCCGAAACCAGGAATGGAGCCACCATTTGGCCCAGTTATCCCACTTCTAGGTTTATACCCAAAGGACTTAAAATCAGCATATTACAGTGACACAGCCACATCAGTGTTTATAGCAGCTCAGCTCACAGTAGCTGAACTGTGGAACCAACCTAGGTGCCCTTCAACAGATGAATGGATGAAGAAAATGTGGTGAATATACACAGTGGAAAATTACTCAGCATTAAAGAAGGATGAAATTATGGCATTTGCTGGTAAATGGATGGAGTTGGAGAATATCATGCTAAGGGAAATAAGTCAAACCCCCCAAACCAAAGGCTGAATGTTTTCTCTGATATACTGATATTAAATCACAATGGGGGTGGGTGCTGCTAGGGAAGAATAGAGTTATTTTGATTAGGTAGAGGGGAGTGAAGGGGGGAGGGCTGTGGGGGGTAGGAAGGACAGTGGAGTGGAACAGACATTGTTACCTCATGCACACGTATGACTGCATGTTCCATGCGATTCTACATGTACAATCAGAACATTGAGAAATTGCACTCCATTTGTGTATGATTTATCAAAATGCATCAAGCATTCTACTGTCACGTTCAACTAATTACAGCAGATAAAAAAATTAAAACAAAAAAGAACCAGTGGTTCTAGGGAACGAGGAGAATGAGACTCACAGGATCCCAGCTTCCAGGATGTGGGCTGGAAATCGACGGTGCTGGGAGAAACCCCTGCCCTGTAATTGAGTGAGGGTGATTTTTAAGCTCACAGACTTTGCAGTTAAAAAGACGAGGTCTCTCTTCCATTCGCTGGTCTGTGACTCCACAGGGACACCAGAGACCCAGGCGCCCAGAGAACACTCAGTGAAGGAGGCCGCATCCCAGGGAAAACCAGGGCGTGGTGCTTGCCCTAACACACACTCATGTGCACACTCACATCTACAAACGCGGACACTCACATGCACACACACTGACACACACAGGACACACAAAGGTGTGCATACTGATGCATGCACGCACACTCAGGAATACACCCCCACTCACATGCACAAATACACACATTCCTATGCATGCACACACTAGAACACATCCACGTGCACACTGATACACACACACAGGAACATACACACTCACCTGCGCACATCCTCACTCACACACCCACACTCACACAATCACGTGCACACAGGCACACTCATGTGCACATTCATTCTCACTCAAACACAGACACAATCACATGCACACACTCACATGCACGCACACACATGCACATGCATTCACACTCTGTACACACACATGCACACTCACATGTGCACCCAAGCAAACACACATTCACATGAACACTCAGTTGCACACACATGCACACTTGCATGCACATACAGCCATAGTCACACACTCACACGTACACATCCATACTCATGCACACACTAATAGACCCACTCAAAAGCACACACACATGAAATCACATGCACATATGCACTCACCATGCACATACACCATCACAATCACACCCACATGTACACACACTTATGTGCACACTAATGTGCACACACATTCACTTGGACTTACATTCATACTCTCTCACACATGCATGCACGCACACACACTTACATGTACACTCATGTGTACACATGCACACACACTCCAAGCACATGCACACACAAACCCTTTCTCACTTCCATACACTTACGCTCTCTCACAGAGACATTCCTACACAGAAGCACACTCATATGTGCACACAAATACATACTCACATGCACACACTCACCTACTCACATGCTCTACAGCACACACACACTCATACACAATCATGCTCTCATACATTCATATGCACACACGCACATCATGGACCCACTTACATACTCATGAACACACCCATGCACATTCACACACATTCTCAGGCACACTCACACACTCACATGTGCACACACATATTCACACACTCACACGCACACACAGA
>JAJEJO010000187.1:1174171-1187268 GCA_020662805.1 Glaucomys volans | reverse complement strand
TCCCTGGGCACTCTCCCAGCTGGGGTCTCCCTGGGCACTCTCCCAGCTGGGGTCTCCCTGGGCACTCTCCCCGCTGGGGTGTCCCTGGGCACTCTCCCAGCTGGGGTCTCCCTGGGCACTCTCCCAGCTGGGGTCTCCCTGGGCACTCTCCCCGCTGGGGTGTCCCTGGGCACTCTCCCAGCTGGGGTCTCCCTGGGCACTCTCCCAGCTGGGGTCTCCCTGGGCACTCTCCCAGCTGGGGTCTCCCTGGGCACTCTCCCCGCTGGGGTCTTCTGGGCACTCTCCCGGCTGGAGTCTGGGGGGAGCCCTTCTGAGCAGAGGTCGTGGCTGGCCTGACACAGGGTCCTCCTTCTGGACATGGGTGAAGCCTCCCAGCAGGGTTCAGGGTTCGGGAAGGCTTGGGCCTCCCTCTTGTCACACATCAACTGAGTGTAATGTGGACTGACTCCGTGCCACCTGCTCCGTCCTGCTGATTCTGAAGGCTCCCGGGTACCAGAGATTTCGAGAGCGGTGGAGGGACCCCAGCTCTGCTCTTCTCCCTAGAATTGCTCTGGCGACCTGAGTCTTCAGTGACGCCCTGTCAGTTTTAGGACTGTTTTTTTTCTCCTGTTTCTGTGAAAACTGCCATTCTGATTTTAATGGGGATTTCATAGAATCTGTCGATCACTTTGGGTAAAATATTCTACTTTTCAGTGTTATCATAATTAAAGAGATCAAGTACAATCCTGAAAAATTAAGCTTACTAGTAAGTTGAATGACGATTAATAATCGAGCCATAGATTCTTCTCCTTTGGGAAAGTCTGCATCCCGCCGTCTGGAAGCCCGTCCAGTGACTTACGGAATTCATAGCTCACAACTGGCTTTTGCGGTCCTGGAAGGAGCTGGCCCCTTTCTTCCTGCTCCAACTTGGAGGCCCGGCACTGCTGCCCTCACACGGGAGTCCCTGCCGGTGGCCTGCTGGCCGCCCGTGGCCTCAGGATCCGGCGTTCCCTTCCCGTCTCACGTGAGGTGCGCTGCTCCTGGCCTGGCTGCCTGGCTCATCTTGCTGAACGCCGGGCTGGTGTGGCTAGGCAGGTCTGGGGGCCTCCAGTGCCCGTGTCCCCAGCAGCCCTACACACACCTTGCTCCTGTCCTTCCTGACGCCCTCCAGGCGAGGTGGACCTCTGCGTTCTCCTGCAGCAGGCTGGGTCCTCCGCTCCGCCCCGGGACCCGCCCGTGCCCCGCGCTCTGCATGGAGCCCCGCTGGCCGGTGCTTCCCAAGGGAGCCTTCCGCTCTCATTCCCACTGGGTCGTTTTTAACTTCTGTTTTTTGTTGAAGTTTTTGTTTTCGCTTGTTTCAGGACAGTCTGTGATGCTCTCTGAGGGATCGCTGGGACAGCCCTCTGACCCTCACCACGGAGCTCCGCAAGGCTTGCTCCGGTGCTGTCTGCAGCAGAAGGACGTCCCCTCCCTGCCATCCCCCTCCGCTGGCACCATGTTCCCTTGCACCCTGGGACACTGACTGCCTTCTGCGTCGGGAGGCACTAGTCCCACTCAGGAGGCGCCTGCTTGGCCTGGCACCGACGTCCTGGACTCCTCCGGGCGGTGGCTCCAGTGAGAGAAGGCCATTGGGTGTTTTCTGGGCCTTGGCTTCAGTGGGCTCCTGGGGTAGGGGGTTTCCCAGGCAAGGGTGCAGGTGTATCCGGGTGGAGAGGAGCCTGGTGCCATGGGGATGTCTCTGGACTTGGGGGGCCCCTGGCCATTTCCAGTAAGGAAGCTCTCACTCGGGGCCCTTCTCAGTGATGCCAGGCTTCCCTGGTGCTGCCAGTGGGCGCCTGCTTGATGTGGGGCAGAGACGAGGCTCCCTGCTGCTGCATTGACTGGCAGGCAGGCCTGGGCCGGGGTCGCCCTCCTTCTCTGGCATGGGGACGTCAGTGCCCTGAGGGTGTCTCCAGCTCATGTCCTCCCTACCCCTGGCTCTCAGGGGCTGCCTTCTGCATTATTTCCAGGGTGTTCAGGAGAGTGGACAGATCAGGGAGCAATAGCAGCAGGTCCCCCGTCTGAAGGGGCACAAGTCCATGCTTGTCTCTAAGGTAGAGACCCAGGAAGAGCTGGGGATTGAAGCAGGGCCTTGTGCTTGCAAGGCAAGCACTCTACCACCTGAGCTATATCCCCAGCCCCCAGGGTGAGCTTTTGATGCAGGGTCCGAAGCTCTTCGAAGAAGGCCCAGAACCAGTGCTAACCCCCAACAGTGAGCACCAAGGGTCAGTTCCTAAGTGTCCCATGCTCACAGAAACCAGGTCACTATGCACACGACTGCTTCTGGGGGCAGGGGTGAGCGGGAAGGAACAATGAGGGCCCTGAACTGCTTACCAGAGACACAAGGACCAGGTGGAAGAGGCTCCCTCTGATCTAGTGCAGAAGACCTGGGCACCTATAACTGACCTACTGAGGTTGCCAGGGTGCCAATCCATTATCAAAAACATCAGTGCACCAAAAGAAATACCGGGCATTTGCCTCACCTCACTGAGGGACAAAGGCCTGCAGCGCGTCCAGCGACTGGCGTGTGGACAACACTGGGGATGTTGGGTATCGGACTGCCCTTGGGGGCCAAGCCAGTGGGGCTCCACTGGGACACTGGTCACAGGCTGGAGCTCAGCATGCCTGCCGCCCTTTCCTGTCACAGTTCTGAGTTCCCCTGGAGTGAAGAGGAAGGGGGAGTGGGACTGAGCCTGAATTCAGAGGAGGTGGAGCAGAAGGAGCAGGACGGCCATAGGGGACGTTGGAGGTAGCAGGACTGGGCCGAGCCAGTGCTGGGAAACACTGGAGGCTGGGCTTGCAGACGCAGGGATGGGGCTCATGAGGGGCACAAGAGGTGGGTCATGGCCCGGGGGCACCAAGCCCGCAGCAGGAAGCTCAAGGCCTTGCAGTCACTGAGAGCTGGAGACTGTCACAGTGGGGGCGGGCAGGTGACAGTCAGGAGGTCTGAGGAGGGATGGTGGTGGACACAAAGCCGGTGCTTCCTCTGTGGAGCAGTGTCTCTGTGACAAGCAGAGGTGGGGATGTGGGGAGGACCCAGGTGTCCGAGGGACGCTGTGAGAGTGAGCGTGGGGACCACGGCCTGTTCCGTGTGGTGGACAAGGACGGGAAAGGGAGGTTGGTGGTGCAGGGCCGAGGGGTGCTGGGCCGGGCCCTGGGTCGTGGCTCGCAGGGCTCTGTGGGAGCTGTGTCCTGAGGCCCACTCTGGGCGTGGGAGGGACAGTGTGCTCTGAGGGCTTCCACTCCTCTGCCATGTGGGGCCCTGGTGACGGCAGGGCTCTGGGGAGGGTCATGAGGAGAGCCGGGGAGTCCCAGGGCTCAGGGTTCGAGAAGCTGCAGGATGACGGTGCCCACCAGGGAGAGCGGGTGTTGCGGTGTGGCGGCCGGGAGGGGCACCTTCCCACCTCAGAGGCCACCCTGGTTTCTGGAGTCCGCTGTGAATGCTGGGCCTCGCCCTGGGTCAGAAGAGTGGCGAGGATGCTCTCCCTCTGCGCCTGCCTCCCTCCTGGCTCCTGTGCGGGGCACCAGCGTCTGGATTCTCGCTCCTGCTTCCTGAGGGCCGGGGTCTCACCCAGGGAGCCGTTCCCTGGCCTCCTGCTGAAGTGTCCCTACTTCTCCTTCAGCAGTTACGGTTCTGGTCTCAGGCGCGGGTCTCTGATCCGCCTGAGCTGACTCTGGTGCAGGGGGGGGAGGTCAGGGTCAGCGCGTGAGGGTCCACCCGCTCTTCAGTGGTGGTGTTAAAAGGCTGTGTTGGCTGCAGGGCACGCTCGGTGCCTTTGCTGAGGACCAGCTGGCGGGCTGTGACTGTGTCTCGGTGTCTCCTGTCCTGTTCGCGGGCCCGTGTGTCTGTTTGCAGGCCAGCACCCTGCGGTGCTGTCACCGTGACTCTGCAACGTGGTCCGGGGTTGAGTGCTGTGGTGCCTTCAGCATCGCTCTTCTCCGCTCAGGATTGCTCGGCTACTTGGGTCTTTCATTTTTCCGTTTGAAGTTTAGGACTGTGTTTTCTAGTTCTGTGAAGAATGTCATCGATAATCTGATGGGATTGTGTGGATAGATCTCGGCCTCAACGCTCCCTCGCTCCTCCGATGAGAAAGCTGCCTGGCAGGATGCATGCCCTCGGGAGTCCAGCGGAACTCTCAGGGCTCGCGGGTGTGGACAGACGGGAGGACCCCAGGGTCGTGGAAAGTCACAGTGGACAGCCTGGGAGGCTGCATGCCTTCTTCCACCCATGAGAGACTCTGAAGAGACGCAAGAGGATCTGTGCTTGCCAGGGTGTGGGGGACAGAGGGTTCCCGGCTTGTGAATGGTTTTGCTGTTTGTATGAAGGAGAGGACACGTAGGGACACATTTGCTAAACTCAGAGTGAAGCTCTGTACACACTACGGGCTTCTGGCTGATAACGTATCAATATGGGCCCGTGAGTGGCCACAGCTGTGGGCACAGGGATGTTGGATGCTGACCACGGAGGCAACGAAGGGGAAATGGGCAGCGTGTGGGATGAGGGCAGAGCAACTTCTCTACTTTAGATTTAATTTTTCCAAAATCTGAACTTTTAACAATAAAATTATTTTTTAAATGCACAATTGACATTGACTTTGATCCTTCACCTCAAAACTCAGGACTTAGTTCCCCAAACCAAGCACGCTGTGGCTCTAGGTGGCCCTGCAGGACCCCTCCACACCTGTGGCCCCTGTGCCCCTCCGGGCTCTCTCCCACAAATCCAAGGAGCCCTCTGCTGGTCTGGTGCCTCAGAGGAACTCCCGGGACCTGCACTGCTCCTCCTGAACTTCCTTGTGGACTACTGGAAGTGATGCTCAGTCTTAGTGGTGCTGACCTACTGTGTGCTTTCAGGAGAAAGATCCTTTGGGGTTGTTGGATTTTTATTTCCACGAGCCTAAGTTTTCCAAAGTGCAAGCTGACCTTGCAGAAAATCAGAATCCACCAGGACTGAGCTGTGAGCCAGGGCTCTCAGCTCCACCGTCAATAAGACCCGCGAGGAGCACGCCAGTCAGCAGCACAGGGTTCCCATTTCTAAGGGACGCGTGCTTCACCCGCTTCACAGCTCCAGAGGCAGCCTCTGCACCCAGCTGTCAACACCCCACGGCACTGGCCCTGGGCAGAGGTGCCTGGTCCTCTGATGGGGCTGGGTCATCCTTGGTGGTCACTAAGGAAGTGTGGGCTGAGACCCAGAGAGGAGGAGCAGCTGGGGACATTCGCAGTGTGCATGACTCTAATTGGAGTGTTCCTTCTGTGGGTCTCACTTCAAGTACCAGCCGCCCCGTGGCACACAGGGCATGGTGCTGAGGGGCGCGGGGCTGGGGCAGGGTGGTGCTGAGGGGCGCGGGGTGGGAGGCGACATCCCCTGGCAGCACGGGTGATGGCAGTGGTGCTCGGGCCTCACAGGTACGGAACCACAGAGGCGAACCGGCTCATGAGAGTCCAGCCAAGGTCTCCGAGGCAGGGACCTGGGGGAGACCGGCCCCTGAAACCACAGCAGCAACCGGAACAAGTGATCTGGGTCTGCAGACGTAGGGGCTTCTCGTCTGCCCTCGGCATCCACGGAGCTCACACTGACGCTCAGACGCAGCAGATGCAGATACATCTGTGAAGGAAACGAGGGCTGTTCTGCCAAGGAAAACGTGGCCTGGCTTAGGCCGGCCGGGCCGTCACAGCCTCTCCCAGGGAAGGGCTCCGTTACCGTCACCTAGATGTGTCCATCAGAGCTCTCGGTGCCGGCGCCCGCCCCAGGCACAGTGCCACACTGAAGCTTCCAGCCACAATGGAGAGTTGGCGGATGCCGTCTCTTCCCATTGGATCTTCCCCCCAGTTTCCCACCCACAACCCAGCTCAGGCCTCACCCCCCACGCCGACCCCCAGTTCGACGCCCTATTTTACTTGATCTAATCAGCCACGTGTTCGACAAGAAGGGATCCTTTGTGCACGTGCTGGGGGGACAAGGGGAGCAGCCCGCAGATCACCAGAATAAACAGCCCGCGATTCAATTACAGAGCCAGGCTGGCTTTTATCTGGCGGTGACATCATTTCAATCAAAATGTAAAATAATACAATCCAACAGTTGCAAGCGGTGGAGACAGGACACAGGCCGCTGCACTTCGTCATTTAATCAGAAGGGAAGGGCGGGCGGGCGGCCTCCTCCTGACAGGCAGGGCCTCCATTTCCAAAACTCCATTACCTGCGTAATCGTATTCAGCAGGACTGAAGGCAGGAAATTGTCTATGACTTTTATTAGTGGAAGCTGTTATGCAGGACGCAGCGGATTGCGCTGTTTTTCTCTGTTCGTTTAATTAATGAAAGCATGAAATCTCCCTATTGGCAGCTTGCTCCACGGGCTTCTATTGCCTTTCCTGCTCCGAGCAGGGATTTTATTCATTTCCTTTGTCTCCTTTGAAATTTTTTAAAGGGTGATGTTTCTGGAGACCTGCAAATCATCACGAGGAGAAAAACATAATTCAAGGGCAAATGCAGGGTCTCTAAATTGCTTAGGCTGCTAAAACAAGCTGAGGCAGCTCCAGCAGCACGGGGTGCGAGTCTCCCTTTCAATCCCAGGACGGTTACAGGCCCCAGGGGTGGGGGGAGAGCGGCTTTGTGTCGGGTGATAAAGGTGGATGGAGCCTGAAAGCAAAGAGGAGAGAGGAGGAGGT
Source organism: Glaucomys volans (assembly GCA_020662805.1). Lineage (NCBI taxonomy): Eukaryota > Metazoa > Chordata > Mammalia > Rodentia > Sciuridae > Glaucomys > Glaucomys volans. The sequence continues at coordinate 1,180,588 of JAJEJO010000187.1, read as the reverse complement.
GGGATCCAGAGAGGGGTTGGAGCGTGTCCTTTACTAGCCCTGGCCGCTCGCTCGCTCGGTATTGACCGTGGCCCTTGAATAGCCCATTACAGTTAATCAATGAGCACATTGTTTTTCCTTGAACTGTATTTAGTTTATAGCAATCAATCATTTTAAAAGGAAATAATCCATTGCCTTTCAATATTCTTGATCGTTCTGTACAACCAAGCTGATCCATGGAACAAACCTGACTTGAATGAGCCCAGCTCGAGGTCAGTGCAAGAGCGGTCACTCTACCAGGTGGACCAAGGATGCTGCCTGTGTTCCCTGAGGCCCACTGGGAGGACTTGCTGCTGGTGATTGGCGCTGGTTCTTCCCGAGTACTTTTGTTTTCTGGTCTCACAGAGGACAGCGCAGGTGGAAACCCGGGGCCATTACGCTGGAAGTTAAGGAATGACAACTTCCATCACCAAGGAGCAGAGGAATGCAGGTTCCCAGGACCACCGGAAAAGCTGCGACTTGTAGCCCTGGAGCAGATGAGAAGTTTGCTACTGGGGGGAGGTGGGGTGGGGTGCACCACAGGGTCCCCAAGAGGGAGAGGCCTCTGTCCAGTGCCCAGTGCGACTCCCCAGGAGTGGAGCTTCCAGGAGGAGAGGGAAGGGGTGGGGATCCATGCTCCACACACAGCACGGGGCTCCTGCCTGTGCTGCCCCGGGGAGGGAGGCTCCCTCCCACGGGGCCTCCACCAGCGCACGCAGGATGGAGCCCCGTCCCGCCTGTCCTGTAGGTGGCCTGAGGCTGTGGCTGGAGAGGCATCTTCCTCTGACAGAGGGGCATCATGGCTCTGGCCTAGACTGGGGGTGCCTTGCCACAGCCAAGGTGCTGGAGTCTGGTGCACCCCTCACCCACGGACTCAGCCTTGTGGGCACGCACGGAGTTTGGTGGAGGTGCTGGCAAAGGGTTCTAATGAAGGCATGGGCCCGGTTGGTTGTGGGCTCTGAGCAGCGGCCCTGGAGCTGTGGGCTTCCTGCAGTGGACAGGGGAGGAGCCGGTGTGGCGGGCAGGACCGTGCTGAGCCCTGTCAGGGCCTGAGTGCGGCCAGGGTGCCTCAGGACAGCTGAGGAGCAGCCAGCGGAGCCTCATCCGAGTGACGTGAGTGCGCTTGGAAGGGGAGCCTGCGGTCTCTGCTCCCTACTTGCTGGTCTCCCCAGGGCACAGGCCTGGGCAGAGGAGCTGAGCGCCACACGACTCAGGCAAATCCTCCAGGATCAGAGGAATGGTCCTCCAGCTCCACCTCACTGGCTCCCGAGGTGCCAGGAGTCCTCTGGCCTCAACTCCTCAGGGTCAGGCCACAAGGACTCAGTGCCCCCACCACTGACCCCCAACTACACATTTACTAAATACTTGTTGGAAGGTCACTTTTTTCTCTTTCAAAAATGGTCTTGAAGTGTGGGACTGCATGAAATTGGTAGGTGGTGTGAGGGCTCAAACCCCGGGGGCTTTTCTCCTCTGTCAGTTCTCTCTGTCCCTCTCTCTCTCATCAGCCTTCCCCAACCGAGTGACAGATGTGGGAATACACACAGAAACAGGTCAAGAGACAGCCGAGCACCTGGCAGGGGCCTGGGTCTCCCACCAGGGCATCTCTGCCCCTCAGGTTCCAGCGAGACCAGTCCAACTCCAGGCTGACTCCGGGCTGTGTGCTGCTCCGCCAGCCCAGCTGAGCCCAGGAGGCTCCGAGCAGGCCCTGCCTCCGCTGCTCCCCTGCAGCCACACGCATGGCCACAGCAGCACAGGGACCTCGTGGTGCCTGGGCACAGGATGTGCGGTGGCCTCAGGAGGTCGAGCTATCTTGGATGCAGGGACCAGAGGATGAGCCCACGTGGTGTGTGTGGCCACTCAGTGGACATGCTGCTGATTACAGGCCTGAAGACACAGTCCGACCCTGCGACTGAGAGTTGGAATCCCAAAGGTCGACGTTCCTGAAGTCTAAGACCCTGAGATTTCCATCCAAGTCCTGAATGGAACCTGAGAGCCCAGTCCCCAAACCGTAGTTCCCACAGCAGCAGCTGGTACAAAGCTAATCAGCAGGGAGCCGGAGCTCTGGGGAGAGGACCAGACCCTGACTCAGCAACGACAGGGAATCCCAGGAGGTTCTCAGGAGCCAAGGCCACCTTTGTCCGGGTCAGTGAAGCCGCTTCAGTTGGGAGGTGGGATGTGGGGAGCAGGCTGCTGCCTGCCCGAGTCCCAGGGGGTCCCAGTCATCTGCCGTCTGCCTATGTGGGCAGAGTGCACTCCCCAACCCAAGCACGTTCTGACAGGGAGAGCCTGGTCAGCGACTCAGACCCCAGGAGAAACCCAGAGACCCCCCAGGGGGACGAGCATGGGGTGGTCTCCTGGGATGGTGCCTGGCAAGGCAGCTCCAGGGCCCCTGGCCATCCGCTGAGGGTTGCTCCAGGAACCCTCCCCCTCCCCCTCTCCCTCCTCCTCCCCTCCCCCTCCCCCTCCCCCGCCCCCTCCCCCTCCCCCTATGGCAGTTTTCTCAAGTGTCAAATTTTCTTTTAGATTTTCTTTCTTTCCCACGATTTTCTCTGCTGTTTAAAGTGGTCGAGGTTCTTTTCTGCGATTGCCTAGGCTTGGAGCTTCCTCCTCAGGGCCTTCCCTGTGCCCGAGATGAGAGTTGTTTTTAGAGGTTCACCATCTGGGCAGATCCGACCTCACACATCGGCCCCTGGGGAGGCCCAGGTGTGCGTGCGGAGTGCGGAGGCTCCGGCCTGTGCATCTGCGCTTGCCAGACAGAGGATCCTCTGAGATCTCGGCCCCTCGTGGGACACCATGGAGGCAATGATTCCGCCCCACAGTCAAAGGCTCAGTGGTCCCTGGTGGTGCTCTGGTGGCCACACACAGCTGCCCACAGAGGGACTCCCACCTTGCTTTTGACTCCCCAACTCCCCTCCTTCTGCCCTTCCTTCTTTTCCATTTGTTTATTGGTTTGAACTGGAGATGGGACCCGGGTGCTCCATCTCTGAGCGACCTCCTCAGCCCTTTCCATTGATTTTGAGTGAGGGCCTTGCTGAGGTGCCCAGGACGCCTGGAACCCGGGATCCTCCTGCCTCAGCCTCTTGAGCTGCGGGGATCACTGGAGTGCGGCAGCCTACCTGGCCTTTTCCCCATTTCTTCGTGAACACAGTCCTACCTCTGCCACCTAGTGTCCCCATGCAACCATCCTTGCTGTGTGGGTGGCCTCTGACATGTCTGAGATGTTTCCATTTATTTCCCAAATAAATTTCCCTTAAAAAATCTGAATGGGGGATTCCACGATGGCCGATGGTCAGAGCTCTGCCAAGGCTGCATCCTCCCCTCAGAGAGCCTCTTGGCAGGTGGGCGGCTGCATTTGAGGTGATGGAGGCGGAGCCTGGAGCTCAGCCAGGGCGGGGCTGAGCAGCCCTGGTGGGCAGCATAGGACCAGGAGCAGAGTGCCCAGTGACGGCCACCCTGGCTGCCTGGCCAGGGGGACACCCTTCCAAACGGCTCCTGGTGTCTGACGCCCACTGCCCAAGGGTCCACAGTGGGCACCCACTCCCACCACGCCTGCCTGGCCACCGAGGGTCCCCAACCCCACGGGGACCCAGAGGCTGTGTGCTCCACCTGTGGAGACACAGGCAGGGACGGGCAGGGACACTTGCACACAGGGGAAGCCAGCGAGCAGAACCTGCACTTAGACCAGACGGACAGATGCAGACGGTGTAAAGGTGCCAGGAAGGACAGGGCGCCGCCATCAGGAGCCGTCCAGCACCAGCTCGCAGTGCCCTACGCACCACGCGCCTGCGGCTAAGCGCCCAGGGCCCGCGCACCCGAGGGACTGCACGGCGCCGTGGGGCTGACGACAGTGGCTCCAGGGGTGACGGCAGGGAAGAGCCCGCTGTCTTCAAGCACAGATGATCCAGAGAAAGACCACCGCGCCCGCGGCAGTCCCCTCCTGCACAGACCGCAGGGACCGAAGGCGTGTGCAAAACATCCCGTCCAAGGGCTGCAGGTGCCCATCATTCTCGGCAGCCTCCAGAAAGTTCTCTGGAACAGACCTCAGGCCACAGGGCAGACCTCAAAGAATTAAGCGATCAAGTCGGATCGTGTGTCTTTTCTGCAGAATAAAACTAGAAATCAACAACAAAAGAAACCCTGGAAACCATAAAGCTCATGCCACTGAGCGGCTTGCCTCTGAGTAGCGCAGGGATCGCTGAAGGATCAGAAGGGAAGTTTACAAGCTTGATGAAGAGAGTGAAAATCAGAGCCCAACACAGCACAGGGCACGCGACGCAGCAAAGGCACGCTGAGGGAAGTTCACGGGATGAAGCCCACAGAAAACAGGAGAGGGATTTCCCATAAATGACACGTTGGTCCTGGTCAAGGGCTGGGAAAACAAGGACAGACCAGGCACAAAATCAGCGAAAGGGAAGAAAGAAAAAAGATCAGAGCAGAAAATTGAAAAAGATACGTGATAAAAATATAAGTGTTCAATGATACAGTCGTGTGTTTTTTAAAAGAAAACCAAAGTTAAAATCTTCAGCTAGCCTAAGGAAGAGACCAAGGCTCCGGACGCCAGAAGGATCCGGCAAACCCTTCCAAACCCTGGGAGAAGCAATGATGTTTTGGACCCCAAAGCCCAGGAAACAAAAGCAAAAATAGACACACAGGATCCTAAACCAAAAAGTTCCTAAAGGAAGCAACACGGCGAAGAGGCGACCTACAGAATGGAGGAAATTAGAGCAGAGGGATCAAAGGATCGGCGCCCAGAGAACACCAGGGTCTCACACCCCCAAATCATCCAGTTGAAACAGGCGAACAGCAGGACAGACGCTCGTCAAAGAAGAAACCCGAAAGGCCAAAGGATTCAGGTCACCGCTGGTCAAGGGCCTGCAGGCCACGCCCGCCATGCGGGTCATCATCCCTGTAGGGGGCTAGCGTCAGAGCCTGCAAAGCCCCTGCTGCAAGGCTGCTGTGAGAGGACTGTCCACACTGCCGGTGGGCACTGGTCAACCCAGTGTGGTGGAGAGCAGTGCACGGGTCCCCCAAGTGACCAGGAAGAGCTAACCCACGACCCAGCAGTCCCACCTCTGAGCCCATGCCCACAGCATTGCTATCGGCAACGCAGAGAGCGCTGTTCATGGGGCTGGGATACGGGGCCGGCCCAGATGCCTGAATGGATGGGAGTGGTGGAGTACAGCCACAGGGGAGTAGTATACAGCTGCAACGAAGCCCTGCCACTCCCAGCACAGGGACGGCTCTGGAGGGTGTCAGTGACGTGCAGAGCACCAACACAGGAGGTCAAAGGCTGCGGACTCTCGCTCACACATGGGCCCTGGAGAACAGCCACCTGGCACGGTGCAGTGACCGGGCAGCTGGGCAAGGGAGACGCAGTAGGCAAACAGAGAGAAAGTACAGCAACACCTCCCCAGCCCAGCGGGACCACGGCTCACAGTGACCAGCCGCCCACTCACCAAGGGCCAGCAGGGAGGAGCCCGAGGTCAGGCAAGGGCAGAGAAGCCTCATCGCCCGGTCTGATCCCACACTCTGCATTCTTAGTGGCAGAAATTATGCTAATAAGCCGGACAAATTGGTACAGTTAAATAATTTCAAATAAAATGGGAAAAAGTGAATTTTAAGGAATTTTTTAAAATCATTTTTTCCACAGTTATAGTTTTGGGATGTTGATCTTTTAGGATTTTAGACTTTAAGGGTTTTACTCTTTGACAACTTCGGCATTTGGGATTGTGGCCCACACCAGTGGTACAGGACTCACACCAGGCAGAGCGGACACAGGACACAGTGGTCACCTGCCACACGGGGCCATGTGTCATGCAGAGTCACATGCCAGGCAGTGGCCACGTGTCCTTCCATGCCATGTGTCCTGTAGTGGGCACGATTGCTCCAGGTCAAATGTCACGGGCTGTCCTTTGTCATACGGTGTCACGTGCCAGGCGGCGTCACTCATCACCCTGCAGTCACGTGTCATCCTGGGTTCATGTCACACGTTGGTCCTGATGCAGAGGGAACACACTGTGCCATGCATGGCCACCCAGCAGCGCCCTCCCCCAGCCCCTTGCCCAGGCCGCTGGCCTCATCCCCTGGAGGAGGGGTCTCAGCTGTTCCCCTTCTGTCTCACACCAGGAGCACCACAGCCCACCCTGGTCACAGGATCCAGGCCTACCCTGCCCTACCCCATCCTCGGTGTCTCTCTGCCATCTCCAGGTCCTCCTCCTGTCTGTCTAGAGCTGGCCCTGGTCAGGCTGAGGCTCCCACCAAGGGGTAGAAGGTCCCCTCTGAGCCCATGATGGCCTCATGAATCTGAGTCACTGGCTCATAGGAGGGTTTCTGTTCCACGTGGGAGGCTTCTGTTCCAGGTGGGAGTCCTCCGTTCCAGGTGGGAGTCCTCCGTTCCAG
>JAJEJO010000187.1:1104473-1167551 GCA_020662805.1 Glaucomys volans | reverse complement strand
CCCTGCAGGCACACACAGCCTCACCCTGGCCAGCATCAGCCTTGCCCCTTCCCGCCTCCAGTTAGCTGAGAGACCTCCGTCGTAGGGAAGCTGCAGGTGCAGGTGGTCTCTGAGCAGAGCTGGCGTGCCTTCTGATGGAACAGAGAAGGAGCGTGTGTGAGGGGCACCCCATCACTGCCCTTGAGCTGTGCATCTCCCTGGCACACCATCACGGGGCACGATCCTTGGTACTGTGACACTAAGCTCAGCAACGCCTCCAGACACACTCCCCAGCAAGTGTCCCAAATCACCATGAGCGATGCCCAGCTTCCTGCTTGGAGGAGAGCTCTCAGCCTCCCAGCCACGCCATTCAACCTGCTACACATGTCCCTCCTCCAGACCTGCCTCCCGCCCCGTCCACCTCCATTCGCCACCTGGGACACCTGGCCCACCTGGCTCAGCTGGCAGCCCTATTCACCCACCCTTTCCAAATATCTTCTTTTAAAGCAGAGCAACTTGCAAAGGCAAACCCAAGTGCTCAACACAAAAGGAAGCAGAGACCAAGCGAGACCAGAGAAGCCCAAGCCTCTGCTGAGAAGGCTGTGAGGTTGGAAGCACACTGTATCCTCACCCTGCTGTCCCTGCATGATTTGGGGGCGCTGGGCAGAGGTGGTCTGGAATGTTGGCCTAGGACGTCTGTAACGGTTTACCTGTGAGGTTTCTCTCAGGAACTTATGTGTGAGACAATGCAAGAAGGTTCAGAGGCAAAATGACTGAGTTATGAGAGCCTTAACCCAATAGCTACATGAATCCCCTGACGGCGGCGAACTGAGTGGGACCTGAAGGTGGGGTAGGGGTGGCTGCAGGAGGTGGGTCCCTAGGGCTGTGCCTTTGGGGTTTAAATTTTGTATCTGGCCAGTGGAGTCTCTCCCTGCTTCCTGATCATCACGTGAGCTGCTTCCCTGCACCACACGCTTCCATCACGGGGTCCCGCCTCATTGCAAGTCCAAGGAATGGAGCCAGCCTTCCATGGACTGAGGCCTCTGAAACTGTGAGCCCCAAATAAACTTCTCCTCCTCTAAAATTGTTCTTGTTGGGTGTTTTGGTCATTTGTAGTGGAAAAGCTGACTAAAATGTCCATCCAAAATTGCACGATCACGAAGACCCTGGTGCCCAGGGGGGCATCGCCCTACAGATTCCTCAGCCGAGCCTCCTCGCCATGGGGGCTGCTGCAACAGGAAGCCAGGGACCGAGGCCTGCTCAGTGGGAACGCCTGGCCCGCGCCCCACAGGCTGTGGACCCCCAGTCCAGGCACCAGCAACCTCAGTGTGTGCTGAGAGCCGCTTCTTGGCTCAGAGATGGTGCCTTCCGACTGTGTCCCTGCACAGGGGAAGGCAGGGGGATCTCTCTGAGGCCTCTTTTAGTTTTAACTTGATTAATCAATTAAGCAGTCCTGGGATTGACCAGCGGTGCTCTACCACTGCGTGGCACTCCCAATCCTTTTTATTTTTTATTTTCAGACAGGACCTGGCTGAGTTGCTGAGGCTGACCTGGGACTTGTGACCCTCTGCCTCAGACTCCCTAGTTGTCATCCAGTGCCCACTCAGCAGGAGGGACTGGGGACATGTTCCCAAGCTTGAGCCATGGTGCTCAGCTCCCATGCAGCAGGTGAGAGCATGTGACCAGGTCCTGGCTGACGGGCTGTGGTCGTGGCCTGAGTCTTCACAGGAAGTAAGTGTCCCTGCATGGTGTTGAAGGCTTAGACAGGGCGCCTGGGACCTGGGACCCCACCCTGCCGCTAGCTGCCCCTGTCAGCTTGGGCTGGGTTGTCCAAGTACGTGTCCAGCCAGTTTGGGCTGTTCATGGATCCTCTGCCAACCCCAAGTTCACGCACAGCACGGCGCACCCGAGGCCTGGCTCCCTCACCTCGTGTCCGCCCCCACCATCCCGAAGGGCAACCCCTCCCTTCTGGGTCAGGGGCAGAGAAGTGAGCTCTGGGGTTATTAACCATGGAAATGGGCAGATGCTACAAACTGGGATTCCAGAGAGTCTACTAGCGCCCTTGCCCTGCCACTGTCCCCTTGCCACACTGCCACCAGGCCTCTTGCCTTGGTGGTCCTCCAGCAGCCTCAGCCCCAGCCCTGCCCTGCGCTCTCAGGGGGGACCGAGCACCTGGGGGCGAGTCAGGGCCTGCCTTCTATGAGTGTCCACCTCTAACTGTGGTCAGTGGAGCAGGAGTCTGGGGAGCCCAACACGTTCATGTGGGTGTCCACTGGCCTCCCGTGACTCGATTTCTCAGTTTGCAGGTTTAGTGAGAGGTGGCTGCCACCCTGAGGCACGCATCAGTGGTCATTCCCAGAGTGACCTCGCCCAGGCGGCTGCCCACCGGGTGCAGAGGGACACAGCTCCCTCTGCACTGGGTGTTAGTTCAGCTCCCTGCTGAGGGTGAGGTGTGCAGCTGCCTGGTCAGCGGTTCAGGAGGACTGGGTGGGGGCTGGGGCTGGGCCGCAGGCTCCAGGAGTCCCCCAAAGGCACGAGGGCAGGCCCTCTGCACAGTGCTTACAGAGTCGACTAAAGCAAAGCGTGGGCCAGCCCAGCACCATGGGGCTGGGGAGTGTGCTGGCCAGTCTGGAAGGAGGCAAGGACGCCCAGGCCTCTGGCGAGCACAAGTCCTGTTTGCTCTGGTGACCGCACCTCTGGACCTTCGAGCCACCTGAGTATCCACACTGAGTCTGTCTGGTGCCCCTTGGAGTTCGTTACAAAGTCGCTCCTCCCAGCCCCTCCGTGACTCCTGCCCTCCCTCCCCAGCCCTGTGCACTTCTGGAAGAGACTCCCAGGGCAAAACTTGTTTGGCTTCCTGGAAAAAGTGGGGTCCGCCAAGGGGACAGGTCCGTGAGGAACTGTGCTCCAGTGTGTGGATCTCGGCCTCTGAGTGGCCTCTCCTGGAGGGAGGGCGTCCGGTGTGTGGCACTGGCCTCTGAGCCGATGGACCCAGGAGCCCAGTGCGAGGAGCCAAGAGGGGCACGGTGCCATCTAGTGGTGACATTGCAGAACCGCAGACACAGGTGTCCTGGGCCCCAGAACTGGAGAGTCGGGGCATTCAGCAGCCCAGGTGGGCGCTGCCCATCTCGGACTCAGTGGCACTAGTCTCTCACGGACGAGGGATGCCCACGGGTTTCAAGAAAACACTTGGAGCGCATCCTGAAGCCTGGCCTCCCCTCTGTGATGACCCCTGCGAGACCTCAGTCTGTGGCAGGCGCTGCCCTGCTCAGGCCACTCCCGCCTGGGAGAGCCCTGCAGACGGGCGCTCGCTGTGCAGGTGGGCTGAAGCATGTGGGGCAGGGGCCTGCGTGCAGGACCCTGTGAGTCGGCGGCCCCACTGGAGCCCCCTCCCCCTGCTCCCTCCTTTGCCCAACAGTGTTTCCTGACCAGCGTCTTGCCTTCCTGAGGAGGTGCTGTGGGTGAGCCTGGGTGGCCTTAGGGATCAGCGGCCAGGGTGATCAGCTGTGGGAACCTGGCTACTGAGCTGTCACCTATGGTCCTGCACACAAGAGGGCAGGGTGTGAGGGCGGGGCTGTCACCGTCACACTGCGGTCGGCAGGAAGAGGACCCAACACAAACTGGTCTGGATGAAGAGAAAGCAGGGCTGTGGGGGGCCAGTTATGTCTAGGCATTCAGGAACATGTCAAAGGACCCCACGATTGTATAAAATCAAAACCATGCTAATGGAAAAAATATAGGGGAGAAAAAAATGTCAGCGCAGGATGGTGGGGTGAGGCGTGCCGACACGTCAGGACCCTCGCTCTGCTTCCGTGACTCTGCCCCTCTCTCGCTGGTCAGGTGCCCAGGTGCGAGCACAGGGCTGGCTGGGGCCCTCACCTCAACTGCAGCCAGAAGATTGCCAGTCCACCCACGCCACTGAGAAAGGGGCTTGTGTCAAGGTTGCTGGCCACCTCTGTGGCCAGGATGCTGGCCCCTGTGCCCGGAAGCCATCCCAGAACATCATAGCAGGCAGGGAAGGAAGGTCCTCAGATGGAAGAATTGGTCCTCTCTGGCACCTCAGAGGAATGTTCTGGAACCCAGCACAGTCAGATCCGACTCTCGGTGATAATCCAGGAGTGGCATGCCAGGATGGCCCTCAGGGGCTGGGGGAGTGAGCGGGGAGGAGCATCTTGGCACAGATGGGCTCCACTGTGGCCCCCCAGGGCTGTGCTGAGCCCTCTGAGGCCTGGCAGGAGGGAGGAAAGGCAGGGTTGGGTGGGCACAACTCAATTACCACAGGCCTTGGGGGCCCTGGGACCCTGGGGACTTTATTCAGGGTGACCTGGGGCCTTGGTAGGTTTAGTGCGAGAGCAAGGTGGCAGACTGTCGTGGTCCAGGAGCCCAGGAGCCTGGGAGAGGCCGTGGTCACAGTGCAGGAGGGGGGCTGCGCTGCACGGGCTGGTGCTGACCATGAGGAAGGCCAAGGTGACGATGGCCTCACCCTTCGCACACCCCTGTGCTGGAGAGCTTGGGACATGGGGGACCCGGTCCCGCAGGTTTCCCTCTCTTTGGGCCTCCATGTGAGTTAGGAGATGAGAATGGACATCTTCAGAGATTGCGTCCTGTGTTCCACACTGTCATCACAGCAGGAAATGACCTGCTCCCGGACACAGGAGGATGTGGACCCTGCAGGCCGGACTTCCTGCTCTCAGTGGAGAAGCTCTGGAGCACGTTTCAGTTTGGGGTTGCATAAGTTCCTCTGCGTCAAACTGTCCTCGAAAGCTTGGCCTTGGCCTTCACTGTGGGTGCCGCAGGGGCACCCGAGCCGTCCCTGGTGGTGCCCACCTTGGGAGGGGCCGCTCTCAGGTCCTGCTCTCCCTCAGGCCTCAATGGCACCTCCTCATGCATCTACCAGCACTGGAGTACGCAAGGGTGACAGGGTGACATGCACCAGCCTTGAGAGGCGTGGGGGGGGGGCGTCTGCTTTCCTCAGATGCACGTGGCTGTTGCACTCGGGAGCGCAAGATGTATACCCTGGGTTCTAAGTTCCTAGATTAAATGTTGTCTTTCTAAATCAAAAGTAAGCAAGTCCTCTGCAGCCGCCTGACATCTATTTATTGCCACATTCTTCAGAAGCAGTTCCATCCTGCTCTGCCGCTGCCCGATCGTTATTAAAGAGTTCAGAAAAATGGGGAGTAAGGGGATGGAGATTAGATTTGTTCCGAGATGTAGCGACAAAATGAATGGCACATTATGAGAACATTAAAAAAGCATCGGAGTTTAAACCATTAAACAGAGACGTCAGCTGAGCGACGCAGGTGGGCTTCTGCTCCGGACGCTGCCGTCGGATTCTGCAGCTGGCGTGGCACGGAGGTGCTTTAAACACCTGGATGGGGCTGTGCGTGTGCCGGAAAGTGAGTCGGTGGGAAAGCCAAGCCCGAGTTAAACATCGGAACCTATTCTTGCATTTCGTACTTGAAAAGTTTAGGCCTCAGCAATATCAGGGGGACATCGCAGACACAGGCCGTCCACCTGAAGTGGAGGACACCAACATGTGCATTGGAGCTGGTGCTTATTTATAGGAAGAGACATCGCAGGTTGTTGGGGTCCCCCGACCCTCCCCAGAACCACAGCCACCCATGCTCCGTGGACAGGCCCCCGGGTGTGGGAGGTGCGCATTCAGGGTGCCTGGAACTCCAGCCGAGCTCCGCCCCCGCCCTTGGCATCTCCATCCTCGGGTGCTGATCTGAAGGCTGGGTGTGCAAGTGCCCACTCTAGCGGGTGAGCCTTGCACACCAAGAACACACTCCAAACACTGCTCCCACCCTTCCGGGTAGGAAAGAGCCCGGAAACGCCTGAGGGAATTTGCAGTCTGCAAACCGCCTGGCTGCAGAGTTCCGCAGGTTCCTGGGACAAAGCACGAGATGACAGGCAGGAGGTGGCTGAGGTGGCAGAAGCCCCTGCCTCCCAGACGTCACTGGGCATGCCCTCCGAGGCTGGGGAGCAGCCTGCCGCCCCTCTTCCCTCCGAGGCTCCCAGGCTCCTGCACCATGGCTGTGTGGCTTCACCCTCCGCTTCCACCTGCTGGGCCCCCTCCTGTGGTCCCAGCTCCCTGTGTCCCTCCTTGTGAGGACACAGCAGCTGTTTTGGGTGCACCTGGCTAACCCAGTGTGAGCTTCCTCTTAAGATCTTATCACATCGTCTGCCAGGTAGGGTGGCGTTTACTCTCTTCCCCAAAGAAGGAATGCAGGCAGGTTCCAGGGTCAGGAGCTGAGCGTCTCTGTGGGGCGGCGGGGTGGGTGTTGCTGGTGGCAGCGTCTTTCTCTTTCGTCTACACCTATGTGATATGTGTCCTGCCAGGTGGGCGCCTCCTTGCTGACAGCAGTGACCAGCCCTGCTGTGCCAGCTCTCTGTGCTGCACAGCAGACCCAGAGCTGGGGCAGGCACGCCGCTCCTTCTCCCACTGTCCCCACTGTCTGGGGTCTGGGCACAGGTGGCCAGGCCTCACCTTCTGGAGCTCAGGGGAGGCAGGGCCTGCCTGGTCTCTGGAGCAGGCCCCGGCTCCAAGGTGCCACCACAGGCCCGGTGCCCGTGGTCAAAGGGGATCCTCTTCCTGTTCCTTCCTGGAGGGCTGCCCCGCTGCAGAGCCTGGGCGGGGTCATCAGTCCCTGGCATCATGGCATCTGGCATCATGGGCACTCTGGCATCATGACCAGTGTGCAGAGTGCTGTCCAAGGGCAGCACAAGTGCTGGACTCAGTTATTCTGGCTGGCCCAGTCACCTCCACACCCCTCCACGCCATGGGCAGTTTCCGTGGACACCCTGTCTTCCAAAGCCCTGCTCACAGCTCTCCAGGGCCGACAGGCGGTGGGAATCTCCTCCACTCCCCAGGCCAGGTGGGGCGCAGCCTGAGGAGCACCGGCCACTTCAAACAGGGACAAGTGTCCACAGTGTCTGTTTGCCTCTTGGAATGTGCGTCCACCTCCAGCTGCACTGCAGTGTCCTGCCAGCCCAGATGTCCCTCCCTTCTGCACCCCTGAGAGGCCCCCTGCAGGCCTGTGCTCCAGCTGGGCCTGTGACTGCTTCCAGAAAGTTCTGCATTAAAGAACATTTCCTTATTGCAACTTCCAGCAGAGCAGCGTCCGGGCCTGGAGGCTGCCTGAGTGATGCGTTTGGAAGGCCTCCCTCAGATGGAAGCCCCTGGGTCTCGGCCCCCGATTCTGTCCCTGCGATGCCCACACCTTCCCCAGGGTCCAGCAGGAATCTCTTCTGCACCTTCCCGAGGTCACTGGACCGCCTCTCCTCGCCAGCTGTCTCTCAATCCCACGGAGAACTTGCTAGTGTCCCTCCGGGTGACTGGAATCCCGTCACTCTGGATTCCGCCTCACTCTGCGTTCTGTGCTCTGCATGCTGGGTGCTCTCCATATTCTTATTGATTGTACTTTAAAATACATTTCTATGTCCAATCGGGCTTCTCTCTGAATTACTTTTTATTCAGAACTTTGCTATTTAAAACTGTTCACGTTCCTGGGAGATCCTCAGAGTCACTGTGTCTTGTGACAGAATTCTCTTCCTACCCGCCACCATCAGCATCTATTTCCAGGTGAGTGGGAAAGGCGTACAGTCGCAGAGGCACCTGGGTGGAATTGGTGCCCTTTTGCTGGGTGTTCTCAGGTATGAACAAAACTTGTCTCAATTTACTCAAATATTCTTTTATGTATTTCTATAAGATTTTTAAAAATAGGGTCCCGATATTTTCTTGTTCATCTATATTTTAGAATTCCTTCTTTGTGAACTGCATTGCTTCTTCCTTTGGATTTCTAAGTGGTAGTTTGTTCTGAGCAGGAAAACCTGACTTTGTTCATCAAGTTGGAGATGGGCCCAGAACGTTCTATCTGGGCTCATGTTTTTGCTGCTGTTTCCCGAGCTTGCGACAGTGTGATCCTCGAGCCACAGCCTCTCCGACACTGTCCTGCTCCTGTGGACTGAGGGGACTGTCCGGATGCTGCTTGCTCACCCTCAACACGGGAGCTGCACCAGGAGGGACCCCTGGGAGTCTGTGAGGCCGGGGCCGGCACGGCTGAGATGGACTCCGTGGCCTTCGGGCCTCCCTGGGAAGGACGGCCCCTCTGAGCTCAGCCTGCAGTGTCTGCCGAGGCCACCCTGCTTCTGTGGAGGGCATGGGCCAGGATGGGGCATCCGTGGGGTTGGGCATTTTGTCCAGAGCAGAGACGGCGGCGTGGTTGGTGGGGGATCCTCTTGGTTCTGTGCCTGGCGCACAGTGAGGCCCTGAGCGCCGGCCACATCCGTTTTACTAACGAGATGGTGAATAAGAGAGAGCTTTGTGAACCACAGTGGGCTCTCTGGTACTTGGACGTCGGCAGTGTCTCCGCACTGTGCCACTCCTGAGGACAATGGGGCACTCAGGTCTTCTCAGCTGGCAGGACGCTCAGCAGACCAGGGGCTCCCAGCTGGGTCCATCTCACTCCTGACCGCAGGACAGCACTGCTGCTGGGGCTCCCCGGTCTGCAGCCCATGGCGAGGGGACGAGGACTCCAGGCCTGTTGGAGCTTCTCCAAAATGTCCCAAAAGCCACCCACTGCCGTTCCAGGAGGACCGAGTCTCCTGGTCCTTCTTCCACCTGTAGAGGTGACATTCCCGGGAGCTTTCTGTCTTTGTCCCCACGCTGTGATGGGTCTGCACACTGGCCCTCTTCTCCCCAGCTCTGGGCAGGGCAGCTCAGTGGCCTTGGATGTGGGTGGTCCTCCTAAGGGACTCCAGCTCCACGTGGTTCCTCTCACATGCTGTCCCCTACGTCCTGTCCTTTGGCAACTCCCACCCACTCTACCTGCAAAACACTGAGGGCCGGGGAGGCAGCCCAGCGATGGAGTCCTGAGTTCCACCCCTGACATTGCAAAAACAAATGAATAAGCAAATAAATAAAGAGATGAGAGAAAGGAAAGCAAAAATCTCAGACACGCACCCCAAGGGGGCTGGGCAGCGTGGTCATGTGGGCTCTCTGCTGGGTCCCGGAGGCAGCTCCTCTCCTTCCTTTCCCCAGTGGGCTCTCTGCTGGGCCCCAAGGGCAGCCCCTCTCCTCCCTTTCCCCAGTGGGCTCTCTGCTGGGCCCCACGGGCAGCCCCTCTCCTCCACGTCTCCAGGGACAGCCAGGCAGGCCTTCATTTAACCATGGGCCACACCACCTCGCCATGGCAGGCGGGGAGAGAACCAGCCAAGCAAGGCTGGACCTGCCCGCCAGCTCTCCTGCCCGGCTCTGGCCACTCTTCCCGTCTCCGCCCACCCCCAGTCCATCCCAGCCGCCTGGGTCTTCTTGTCCTGGACTGGCCCTGACTCATCCAGGAGGGACTCTGCTCTGGGCCGACTTCCCTCCCGATGCCGTAGGCGCCCAGGGGTCTGCCTGCCGGGCATTCTGACCCACCCGCCTGCTGGTGCGCCAGGGCGTCTGCAGACGGGGCTCTGAGGCTGGAGGCTGGACGCAGGGCATGCACCCCTGGAGCTGCTCCTCCTGGATCCCCGTTCCCTGGCTGGCGCGGTTGTGTCATTTCAATGGCTGCTTCACCAAAGTTCTGGATGCCTTTTACGGGAGGCTGTGGTCACCATCTGCGCCGAGTCTGTGGGGTTGGGTTCCCCTCTTTCCCGGGCTTGCTTTGCCACCACGGCCTCAATCCAGGTGATGGAGAACACACGACCTCGGCCTTTGTAAAATACACTCCATCCGAGAAGACGTCAGACATCAGCCATGGTCCGGCGCTCCATCCCGGTCAGGAATCAGGAGAGGTCCAGGTGTAGGGCCGCGCAGCGTGAGCATGGACCAAGGCAGACCTCACGGGGTGGGAGAGGATGAGGCTAAGGGCAGGAAAAAGTGCCCCCCATTTTCTGTACAGATTACAGGGAACTTCAAGGCATCTCTCCATTGCATAAAGAAAGACGCTGCGAACCCGCTGCCTCATGGTTACGAGTGTCCATGAAACTTATTTTATAGTTTCATGATTTATACCTTGTGTATGATCGCTTCTTCTTGGTTTATGGTTTATTCACAAAATATAGCCAATAGTAACATAATTCCATCAAGACATCAAATGCCAGCAAAAATAAAAACATAAGAGAAAATTTATTTCAACAAATTCTTTGAAGGTGGAGCACATGACGTAGAGATAGCTCCCTTTTCTTTTTAAGAATTTTTTGTATTTTTTTAGTTCTAGTTAGTTGCACATGACAGTAGAATGCATTTATGCATTTTGGTAGATCATACATGAGTGGAGAGTAACTTCTCATTTTCCTGAATGTACATGTTGCAGGATCACATGGGACGACGTGCAGTCACATATGTACATGGGGTGATAATGTCTGTTTCACTCTACTCTCCCTCCTACAGCATACCTCTTCCTCTCCCTTCACTCCCCTCTACCTAATATAAAGTAATTCTATTCTTCCTTAGCCCTCCTCTATTGTTAATTAGCATATCAGAGAAAACATTGGGCCTTTGGTTTTGGCTTATTCCACTTAGCATGATATTCTCTAACTCCATCCACTTACCTGCAAATGCTATAGTTTCATTCGTCTTCAAAGTTGAGTAATATTTCATTATAAATATATACTACATTATCCATTCATCTGTTGAAGGGCACCTAGGTTGCTTCCATAGTTTAG
This sequence comes from Glaucomys volans, assembly GCA_020662805.1. Taxonomy (NCBI): domain Eukaryota; kingdom Metazoa; phylum Chordata; class Mammalia; order Rodentia; family Sciuridae; genus Glaucomys; species Glaucomys volans. Next base: position 1,156,919 of record JAJEJO010000187.1, on the reverse strand, counting down.
CTGTGGTGAATTGAGCTGCTATAAACATTGATGTGGCTGTGTCACTATAGGATGTTGATCTTAAGTCCTTTGGGTATAAACTGAGGAGTGGGATAGCTGGGTCAAATGGTGGTTCCATTCCAAGTTTTCTGGGGAATCTCCACACTGCTTTCCACAATGGTTGCACCATTTTGCATTCCCACCAGTGATGTATGAGTGTGCCTTTTTCCCCACATTCTTGACAACATTTATTGTTGCTTATGTTCTTGATAATTGCCATTCAGATTGGAGTGAGATGAAATCTTAGAGTAGTTTTGATTTGTATTCTCTAGTTGCCAGAGATGAGGAACACTTTTTCATATATTTGTTGTTCAATTGTATGTCTTCTTCTGTGAAGTGTGTATCTGTTCAGTTCCTTAGTCCATTTGTTCATTGGGCTTTTTTTTTTTTTTGGTGTTGAGTTTTTTGAGGTCTTTACATATCCTGGAGATTAATGCTCTATCTGAGGGGCATGTGGTAAAGATTTTCTCCCATTCTGTAGGCTCGCTCTCCACGTAATTGTTTCCTTTGCTGAAAAGAGGCTTTTTAGTTTGAGTCCGTCCCATTTATTGGTTCTTGATTTAACTTATTGCACTTTAGGGGTCTTGTTAAGGAAGTCAGATCCTAGGCCAACGTGGTGCAGATTTGGGCCTACTTTTTCTAGTAGAAAAACAGAGGCACAGGGTCTCTGTTCTAATACTTAAGTCTTTGATCCACATTGAGTTGAGTTTCTTGCAGGGTGGGAGATAAGGGTTTAATTTCATTTTGTTACATGGGCTTTCCATTTTTTCCCAGCACCATCTGTTGAATAAGCTATCTTTTCTCCAGTGAATATTTTTGGCACCTTTGTCTAGTATGAGATACCTGAACTTATGTGGGTGTGTCTCTTGGTCTTCTGTTCTATACCATTGGTCTGCACGTCTGTTGGGTGCCAATGCCATGCTGTTTTTATTACTATGCTCTGTAGTGTAGTTTGAGGTCTGGTACTGTGATGCCTCTTGCTTCACTTTTCTTGCTAAGGATTGCTTTGGCTATTCTGGGTCTCTTATTTTTCCAAATGAATTTCATGATTGTTTTTTCTATTTCTATGAAGAACATCATTGGGATTTTAGTAGGAATGGCATTAAATCTGTATAACATTTTGGTAGTATGGCTATTTTGACAATATTAATTCTGCCTAACCAGAAGCATGGGAGGATTCCATCTTCTCAGGTCTTCTTCAATTTCTCTTTTTAGTGTTCTATAGTTTTCATTGTAGAGGTCTTTCACCTCTTTTGTTAGATTGATTCTCAAGTATTTTATTTTTTTCGAGTTGATTGTGAATAGGGTAGTTTTCCTAATTTTCTTGCAGTGGATTCATTACTGATGTATAGGAATGTGTTTGATTTCGTGGTATCAATTTTTTTTGTGTGGTGCTGGGGATTGAACCCAGGGCCTTGTGCTAGCAAGGCAAGCACTCTACCAAATGAGCTATATTCCCAGCCTGGGTATTGAATTTATATCCTGTTACTTTGCTGAACTCAATTTATTAGTTCTAGAAGTTTTTTAGTGGAATTATTTTGATCTTCCAAATATAGAAACATATCATTGGCAAGTAGTGACAGTTTGAGTGCTTCTTTATCTATTTGTATACCTTTAATTTCTTTCTTCTGTCTAATTGCTCTGGCTAGAGTTTCAAGGACAATGATGAATAAAAGTGGTGAAAGAGGGCATCCTTGTCTTGTTCCAGTTTTTAGGGGGAATGATTTCAATTTTTTTCCATTTAGAATTATGCTGGTCTTGGGTTTAACAATGGCTTTTATGATGTTGAGGTTTGTTCCTTCTATCCTAGTGTTTCTAGTGTTTTGAACATGAAGAGGTGCTGGATTTTGTGTAATGCTTTTTTTTTCCTGCATCTATTGAGATGATCATATGATTCTTGTTTTTAAGTCTATTGATATGATGGATTACGTTTATTGATTTCTGTATGTTGAAACAACCATGCATCCTTGGGATGAACCCCACTTGATCATGGTGCACTATGCTCTTAATATGTATTTGTACACCAGTTGCCATAAGTTTTTTGAGAATTTTTGCATCTATATTCATCAGGGATATTGGTCTGAAGTTTTCTTTCCATGATATGTCTTTGTCTGGTTTTGGTATAAAATCCAGACAAAGGTTCTCTCCTTTTCTACTTCATGGGAATAATTTGACGAGTATTGGTGTTAGTTCTTCTTTGAAGGTCTTGCAGAACTCAGCTGAGAATGCATCTGGTCCCGGGTTTTTCTTAATTGGTTTTCTATTTCATTACTTGAAATTGTTCTGCTTGAATCGTGTGTGACCTCCTGATTCAGTTTATGTAGTTCATTTGTCTCTAGAAATTTGTTGATGTCTTCAATATTTTCTATTTCATTATTGTATAAATTTTCAAAATAATTTCTAATTATCTTTTGTATTTAAGTGTGTCCGTTGTGATATTTCCTTTTCCATCACATATTTTAGTAATTTGGGTTTTCTCTCTTTCTCTCTTTGTTAGTGTGGCTAGGGATTTATCAATTTTATTGATTTTTTTCAAAGAACCAACTTTTTGTTTTGTCAATTGTTTCAATTTCATTGATTTCAGTTCTGATTTTAATTATTTCCTGACTTCTACTGTTTTGGTGTTGCTTTGTTCTTCTTTTTCTAGGGCTTTGAGCTATAATGTTAGGTATTTATTTGCTGACTTTCTATTCTTTTAATAAATGAGTTCAATGCAATGAACTTTCCTCTTAGTGCTTCCTTCATAGTGTCCCAGAGATTTTTGGTATATTGTATCAGTTTTCTCATTTACCTCTAAGTATTTTTTCATTTCATCCTTGATTTCTTCTACCATCCATTTGTCTTTCAATGGTGTCTTCTTTAGTCTCCATGTGTTAGAGTAGCTTCTAGTTTTTTTAATTGTAGGTTTCTAGTTTCAGTGCATTATGATTTGATATGCAGGGAGGGTATTATCTCCATTTTTTTATATTTACTAAGAGTTGCTTTGTGGCATAAGATAAGATCTATTTTAAAGAAGGATCGCGTGTTGCTGAGAAAATAGTGCATTTGCACATTGATGGATGAAATATTCTATTTATGTCTGTTAAGTCTAAATTATTTAGTTCTATAGTTGCTTTTAGAATTGAAATACAGTTCTACAGTTTCTTGAGAATTTTAGAATTATTTAGTTCTATAGTTGCTTTGTTTAGTTTTTGTTTGGAGGTTCAATCCAATAGTGAGAGGTGTGTTAAAGTCACCCAGTATTATTGTGTTGTGGTCTATTTGATTCTTGAAATTGAGAAGGGTTTGACATACATAGATGCTCCACTGTTTGGGGCATAAATACTTACAATCGTTCTGTCTTGCTGCTGTATAATTCCCCTCAATAGAATGAAATGGCCTTCTTTGTCCCTTCTGACTAACTTTGGTCCGAAGTCCATTTATCTAATATGAGGATGGACACCCCTGCTTGTTTACGCAGTCCATATGAGTGATAGGTTTTCCCCATCTTTTCACCTCCAGTCTGTGGGTGTCTTTGCCTATGAGCTGAGTCTTTGGAGGCAGTATGTTATTGGGTCTTGTTTTTTAATTCAATCTCCAAGTCTACGTCTTTTAATTGATGAGTTTAGGCCATTAATATTTGAGGTTATTACTGAGATATGACTTGCTTTCCCCATCATTTTGGCTTATTCTGGCTTTTAATTTGATTTAGTTTCTCTTTTGACTATTCCTTTAATGTAGTTCCTGCCTTTTCTGGTTTTCACTTTTTCACTTCATCCTCATGGGATGTTTTGTTGAGAACGTTCTGTAGTGCAGGATTTCTAATTGTAAATTCTTTTAACTTTTGTTTATCATAGAAGGTTTTTATTTCATCTTCAAATCTGAAACTTAATTTTACTGGATATAAAATTCTTGGTTGGCATCCATTTTCTTTTAGAGCTTGAAATATGCTTTTCCATGACCTCCTGGATCTGAGGGTCTGGATTGAGAAATCAGTTGAGATCCAAATTGGTTTTCTCCTGTGTGTAATTTGCTTTTTTTTCTCTCAGTCTTTAAGGTTTTATCCTTTTTCTGTATTTCAGTCATTTTGATTATAATGTGTCTTGGTGTGGGTCTGTTGTAAATTTGTATGTTTGGGGTCCTATAAGCCTCCTGCATTTGATTTTCCATTTCATTCTTTAGGTTTGGGAAATTTTTTGACATTATGTCATTGAAAAGAATGTGCATTCCTTTGGTTTGTATCTCTGCTCCTTCATCTACCCTGATAACTCTTAAATTTGGTCTTTTTGTGTTATCCCATAATTCTTGGAAGCTCTATTCATGGATTTTTACCATCTTCTCTGCATGGTCAACTTCAATATTAAATATTTTGTCTTCATTGTCTGAGGTTCTGTCTTCCAGATGGTCTAGTCTGCTGGTGATGCTTTCCACTGAATTTATAATTTGATTTATTGATTCCTTCATTTCAAGGATTTCTGTTCATTTTTTCATTATCTCTTTATTGAAGTGATCTTTTACTTCCTGCATTTTCTCTTTGATTGCAGTCTGTATACCATCCTTTACTTTGCAGATCATATTAACTATTTACATTCTAAACTCCTTCTTGGACATTTCTTCTATTGTATTGTCAGTGGCTTCTCTTATTGGGGCATCTTGGTTTGTTTGTGGCATTTTGATCCCGTTTTTTCATTGCGTGTGTGTTTTCCCATCTAGTTGTATGGATCTGAGGCAGTGCAGGTTCTACCCTGGAGACCTTGATTGTCACATGTGGGGGTTCTTGTGCCATGTCCCTTGTGGATGAGGAAAGAGTTTCTGTTGGAGAATGGTGCCAGCTATCGATAATCACTATGAAACTTACTTAATCAAAAAAACATGAGACTCAATAATCTTTTCAAATGGAAGAGGGTGTGATCGATTGAGCCATGCCAGATCTCACTTCCTACTACCTGGAGAAGCCCACCTTCCTTTTATTTATACTCACAGGTAAAGATGGACCAGGAGGGGCTTCTTCTGTGAGGAACAGGATGGGTAGAGTTAGGGAAGCCATTTGCTTAGTTAATTAGCTTTTCCTCAGGTGGTGTACAGGGTCACCCCAGCCTATCTGAAGCAGTCTCTCATGACCTCCAGCTCCTGGGAGTCAGACCTCTGTATCCCATGGCTCAGCCAAGCCTGATTCTGCTAAACACAGATGGCTTCCCACAGTCACTGACGATTTCCAGTGTCCCACCTTTAAGAGGGAGACCAACATCAATAGCACAAAGTGCAAACATCATACAGCCTCAAATCTAACAGCTCCCAGCAAGGCGTCGGCTGTCCTCTCACTATGAACAGCAATGGTGAGTTCAATCACTGTCCACAATAAAAACAGAACATTTTCCAAATGGATTTACTTTCTCAAATAGTGGACAAAGAAAGGACAAAAACAGTGCTGGACATGGTGTTCATGAGGGAGATGGAGAAGCCAGAAGCAAAAATCCACAGGGAGAGTGGGAGAGGAGCCAACAGAGATTGGCTGTTAGGTGGAGAAAAGGTAGAAAGGGAATCTAGGAAGACAGACAAGTGAGAGGAAAAATATACGTAAAGAGAAGAAAAAAATTAAAAATGTAAGAATATATAGCAGAACTTCAAACCACCATGCAAATATCAGTGTCCTCAACAAACTGATGCACACAAAACACCCATCTCCAAATATAGTGGAGAGAGATGCCGGAGAAGAAATAAAGTGGACATGAAATAAATCTCCATGGAAAATTGAGCAACCATCTCTGCCAGCGTCCAAGAGCCTCCCAGCCCTTCTCTGACTTCCTACAAGATGCCTGGCCCAGACAGTCCCTGGTAGACCTAGTCACTACCTCGCCACTCCAGGACTCGCTGTCCTGAGTTTGGCCACTTTGCAGTCCCAAGATCTCAATGCCACTGGAATTTGGAGAGTGACTAACAGGGATGAGCCACCCTATGAGATAGTAACCAGATGGTGGCAACCTGCACTCCCAGGAGGAAGACCCCAGGTGCAGACAAGCCCATAGGTACCCCAACACTGAACCTCCAGGTCCTGGCGGTGTCCCCAGACTGAGGCAGCTGGGCTCCAAGATGGCGGTGGCAGCAAAATCACTGGCACCCCAGACAACCCCCAGACTCTGACTGGCATGTTGAAATGGATGGGGCCGTGTGTAACCAAACCAGGAGTTTCCCTGGCAGGGGACCTCGTGCAGTGGTGGAAGGAGTAGTAGTGGGTCAGTGGCAGCAGGCAGGGGGTCAGCAGCAGCTGCAGTCATCAGTGGTGGTGGCAGCAGGTGGGGGGACTGTGGCAGCAGTGGTGGTGACATTGGCTGTGGCTGCAGCTGCAGCGGCACCCAGAGAGGAGACCTCCAGGTGACCTCCAGGGAATGGCAGTGGCTTTGGTGTCAGCGGTGTCAGCAGTAGAGCAGTGGTGACAGCAGCGTGGATGGCGGCCAGGTGTCCAAGGCAGCGTCGAGGGCAGCAGACCTCTGGAGGGGGACGACTGCGATGGCATGGACCGCAGCAGCACCCGGAGAAAGGACCTCTGGGCACCTGCAGCCGTGGCGTCAGGGGCAGCTGTGCCCCAAGAGGAAACCTCTGGGCGATGGCAGTGGTGCCTGTGGCAGTGGTGACCTGGGAAAAGAAGACCTCTGGGCATCCATGGCTGCGTGAGTGGAGCAGCACCCGGAGAAGATACGCCTGGGCGTCTGTGGCCCTGCACCCCACCCCCAGAGTGGCATCAGGGGCAGGGGCACCCAGGGCAGTGGCACCTGGGGTGGTGGCACGGCAGCAGCCTCCTCCTGTTTTCTTGAGCACGTGCATGAGTGTGTGCAGGTGTGTGTGAGTGTGTGTGTGCCTGTATTTGGGACGCCCCATGAAGGTGTCACCGTCAGCCCACACAACCTTTGGGGTTCAGCTTCACGGCTGACCCCAGCTCTCCTCTTCCTCCTGGGCCCCAGGCTCTTGGAGAGCTTGGAGCACATCGTCCACTGCCAAGAGTGACCCAAGAGAAGCACCTCCTCATTCTGCATGAAAGTGCAGATGCATGTGTGCACACTCACACCCATGTGATTCCCACACCCACACTCGATGTTTCAGTCAGCTGTTTCACTGCTGGGACTAAATGATCTGACGGCACAATTACAGAGGAGGAAGGGCTGATTTGAGGGTTTCAGAAGTCCTAGTCCATGGAACACTGGCTCCATTCCTTGGGGCTCAAGGTGAGGCTGAACATCATGGTGGGAGAGTGTGGCAGAGGGAGGCAGCTCACATCATCAGGAAGCAGAGAGAGAGAGAGACTCCACTCTCCAGATACAAAATACCCACAGCCACACCGCAATTCTCCCCTCCTCCAGCCACACCTACCACTTCAATCAAACCCATCAGGGATGAGCAGAACCAGGACCGATGCAGGCAGCACACACAGCAGACCGTGGTGCCCAGGGTGACCGGGCAGTGCAGCCAGGACAGCGTGTGGAACGAGGGTTGGAGCCACGACAGAGGCAGTGATAGGGTGGGGGTGGGATCCACACAGCACCTCTGAGGAAAACCACAGGACAGAAGACCTGGGTGGGCGAGGAGAGGAACCAAGCTGGGGGCTCTTGCTGGTGGGCCCACCCATCATTCTAAGTTCAGACCATGGGCAGGACCCAGGGCTGCACTGAGGACCCTGAGGGGATGCTTCCACAGTGTGCTGAGGGTGCTGGCATGCTGAGCCAGGACGAGGGAAGCCACTGAGTGTCGGGAGGGACGAGGGATGTTTGAGGGGCCTCATGCTGAGGGAGCCTCTGGGGGAGGCACAAGTTTGGAAGCATCACTTGAAGGCTTGGTTCTGGTCCAGCAGGAAGTGGGCTTTGTCCTGGTCCCCAGAGCAAGGGTGGCAGGGGAAGGGGTGCTAGGGCTCGTGAAGGCTATGGGGGTCTTTGGAGGCCACATAATCTGGAAACCCACTGGCTGGAGGAGGGGCTGCTGCAGGTGTCCACACGGCTCCACCACAAGATTCCTCGGTTCTCAGGGACACACTCACCCCCGAACCAGAGGAGATGCTGAGGCTGAGGAATGTGCCTGGGGTCACGGCAGGGGCTCTGGACAACAGAGAGTGGCCGAATGGTCAGTGTGCATGAATGTGATGCTGGAGGCCACCAGAAGTCTGCTGGGGGGAGGAGCTCAGCTGCAGCTTGCAGCCCCTAGCACCCCAGCACCCACAGCCATGATCAGTGGCCATCAGCTGGCCCAGTGGCCCAGCTGCTGGATGGGATCACCATGCCACATCCTGGGCTCCTTTTGCACATGTGGCCTGAGACAGGCTGACTTCAGGAGATGGTCCAGGAGTGGCCAGGCCTCCAGTCCCCTGCCTGGGTCAGGGCTCCTGTCACAGCCCTCAGGCCTCCTCTGTGGGTTGCCTGCCCCAGACACATAGGGCATGGAAGCAGCTCCTTCTGCAGCAGGCAGACAGATTCCTGGCCGACTTTGACCCCTGCCCCGTGGTCACTGCACTGTCCTGACAGTGGGGGGCTCACTTCCAGCAGGGGGCAATGGCAGAGGGGGCAGGCCCCTCTTGTAGTTACATTTTAGTGCAACCTGGAGGGAAACACTCCTGTTGAGCCTGAGGAAGTGAGCAGCCCTGTGGGGTGGCCCAGGGCAGAGACCCTGGGACCGCAGAAGGCCTTGATGGCCGAGTGCAGGGACACAGGCTCCAGCAATGTCCTGGGTGAGCGGGCTCCATGTCCCCTCCGCCTGGCCGAGCCCTGAAGGTAGCCTCAGGAGGAGCTGGCAGCAGGACTTGTTCCCCCAAGGAAACTCTCTTCCATGGTGGGCATGTGCTTCCGTGGGGGGCGTGTGCTTCCATGGTCAGCTGGGGACTGCCCCTGAGGAGGTGTCTCTTTGTGACCGCTGGCGTGACACCTACACACCTTAATGCTTCCAGTCCCTCGGGTTTTCTGGGGAATGAGCTCCCCTGCCCTGTCCTGAGAGCAGGGTGGGAAGGTGGGCAGGACCACTGGCAGTGTGGTGGGTGGTGGCCTTGAGGCCGGCTAAGCTGAGTGGAAAGGCCAGGGGCTGGTGGGCCTGCGGGGCCCTGCATGCTCCGCACCTCCAATCAGGAGAGGGGAGGTTAGTCATCGTGTAATTACCCGGCCTTCGTTAGGAGGCCGTTCCAGGTGCATTTAAACACCAAGCTTGGAGCCCTTCACTGGGGCCCGGGAGCAGGTCACGACTTGCTGTGGCCTCGGTGCCTGGGGAAGTTGGGCAACCTTGGTCTTCCCAGAGAATTGAGGCCAGAGGGGCTGCACAGCCCATGTGCTGGGGAAGTGCTGTTTTGGGGGTGGTGCACAAAAGGAGGAGGCTTCCCCCCTACTGGCCCCACTCTGCAGAGACAGAGGGTGTCCTGGAGTGGGAGGCCCAGGCAGTGGGACCAAGAGTGGGTTCAGCGGGGTTTGGAGATTGGTCCTGTCCCGCAGGCCCTCTGCCTTGATGGCGTGATGTGGGGGACGTGCCCAGGATGTGCCTCAGGGTGAGAGACTGAGTCTGGAGGCCTGCTGCTCAAGGCTCCCCTGGGTGAGGACAGGTAAATGAGGTTTTGTGCCGTTTTCCCAGGAAGGTGACGTGACCACATCACCTGCAGGCAGGACAGCCTTCTGCACGTCCTGCAGGCTCCTGTCCAAGCTGTGCCCTGCGGACCTCATCTCTGGGTGCAGGGCTCTGCACCCCTCAACCCCATCTCCTCACAGTGCTGAGGCTCTCCCTGACCTCTGGGGCCTCACGGGGTAACCTCGTGTTTGTGGGTCATGGTGTGGGTGGTCTGCACTTTGTGGGAGCTTGTTTTTGGGACCCCAGGTCCCCAGCTCCTGGTCATCCAGTTCCCAGCATGGCTGAGCGCTCCGTCCCGGGGCCCAGGGCCTGGGATCGTCACACAGGACAGATGGGGTCACACATTGGACTACGTCCTGGCAGCCCTCCGAGCCGGCTTGGTCAGCCTGCTCCTCTGTCTGCATCAGCTTCCGAGCCACCGATCTGGCACAACCTTGGTGGCTACCTCCTCCTCGTGCCCACCTCTAGGCAGCGCGGGGCCGGGGGCATCACACCCACGGTGCCTCTGCTTGACCCATGTGGGGCAGGAGACGACTGCCCGTCATCCCCCTGTCAGACACAGGTTCCTGCCAGCGGGTGGGAGTGGGCACGGTCGGCCTCACTTAGGCTGGTCTCCCACGCTTCCTTCTGGGCAAGTGATATTTTCTCTTTGCAGAAAAAAAGTAAAATCCAATCTGAAATATGTAAAGGCGACTCAGCACGTAATGCCAGACGGGAGGAGAGGAATGTGGCCTGCCATCTCTGGGGTGCCTGTCACAGCCGATATTTTAAAAATCCGTGCCCTGAGCAAGTGTGTGTGGACGGCCCGGGAGGATTCTGATTCCCAGAGGGTCAGCTCTGTCCGGGTGGACGGCGGGCCTGTGGGGCTCCGGGCCCACTTGGTGCGGCCTCCTGCCTGCTCGTTCTTCTCCCTGTGTCATGTCGGGAGCGCACCCCTCCCTCCCGCTGCTGCCGCTTGCGCCTGTGACTCTATCATCTAGCCATTTGTCTTGGGGTCTTGTCTGAAATAATTTGAACTGCCAAACCCTGAAATGAATGGGTTTTGTTAACACAAAGGCTAAGGAACTGGTTGGAGATTTGAAGAGCTCCTGCCCCGAGTGCTGAGGGACCCATTGTGTGCTCCCGGGCATTCTTCTGTCAGCGCCATTCTGCCTCAGTGGGCACAGGATGATGGATGGTCTGGCTGCTGGAGGTGGAGGGAGAGGAGCGCCGGCCGGGTCTGGGAATTGGCTAAGTGCTCCTGGCACTTGGACCTCGGCCTCTCACAGAGCTGGCCTCCTTGATTTATAAACTGGGGTGGTGATTAATGATCTTTTAAGTGGACAAGGCAGGCCAAAGCCTTGCCAATCGGGCCACTCAGACATGACTACCACTTGTAGCAGAAGAATAACAGCCTTTGCATGTAGGTAATTGAGACAGCTTCCGAGCCGTACCCATCAATCAGCACCAGCATCCACCCAGTTTTGACACCGGTGCCCTGGCCACCGCTCTGCGGCACTCGGCAGCATGGGGTGTGTGGCCTCAGGAGCCTGATTGGCCCTGAGAGCAGGGCCAACGTCAACCCATCAGGGGCTCTTTCCTGCCATTGCTGGAATCCCCGACTGTGGTCATGCCAGTCTGAACAGTGTGCCAGGCTGGGCTCTGCGACCCCATGGGCTACTCTGAGGATGCTGGGCTGTTTGAAGCAGCTGCTGGCTGAGTCCCTGGCCCATGTCCAGAGGGGCAGCTGCACCCGGGAGAACGGACAGAAAGCCCTCTGCACCACCTACCTCCTCCAGACCCTCCTTGCTGGCTCTCCTCCCCCACAGACACTGGCCAGGGGCCAGGAGAGGGCTGGCCTTTGCAGTGGCCGTGGCTCTGGGGGTATGCTCTGCTGAGGGGTCACCGTTTTGTGGAGATAGTGATGGTAATTGGAGGGGGTGTTGCTGTCGACTCATAGATGAATGCCGGTGCTGGGCGCCTGGGCTGCGGTGAGCAGGCTCCGATTGATAGCAGAAAGCCAACTTCTACTAAGAACAGAGCTCTCATGTCTCCCCCTAGGGAGATTCCAAACTCATTTCAATCTATCTGAAGTGTGTCTGGAGGAGGAAGGCGTGGGCGGGAGATCTCAGATGGACTCTGGATGTCACTCGTGATGAACTGAGCTCTCAGCCCCTGCACAGACCTTCTTCCCCACAGGCCTCTGCCAGGAGACGGGAGCTGGTGAACTATGCTGTGGCCAGGATGCCAGGGACACCGATGGCACCTTCTTCTGAGCAGCTCTGTGGTTCTGGTCTTCTGCAGAATGCAAATGTGGGCGGTGAAAGCACCCTGGCCGGGGGAGCTGGAGGTGGTAAGGACCCTCACCCTGGAATTCTGCAGAGGAAGCACGCTGCTGAGCCTGGGGATGCGTTGCTGGGGGATGTGTTGGAGCACCTGGTAAAGACAGACAGTCACCAAGGGAAGGTCCACCCGACCTGTGCTGATGCTGTCCCCCCAGCCCAGACCAACTTTTGTTTTGTGTGTTTATTTTTGACGTGTGTGTGTGTGTTCTGTTGGGGAGGGAACCCAGAACTCAGCTCTGCTTGGCAAGAGCTCTACCATTGAGCCACACCCCAAGTTCAAAGCCCCTTGCAGCTGGTTTGCAGTCCACAGAGGAGGCTGCAGGTTCCGGACGGCACAGGCTCGTGGCTCAGGATGCCTCTGACACCTGACTTCCCTGAGTGAAGAATAACCCCAGTTGCAGGGACTGTCCAGGGGATGCAGTGGGCGGCCTGCAGTGGCCTTTCCAATTACAACTTTGAATGCATTTCCTCAATATTTTCTTTGTTCAACCCCCAAATTTTAATGCAATAAATGTATTTATCTTATGACAGAAAACTTGATATAAATCATCCTGGACCTGACTTTGCTCCCTTGGAAGGAAGGAAGGGGCTGGGGAGGGAAAGGCCTATGTTGCCGGCAGTTTCCTTGCTTCTTGAAAGTTCCTTGGCTTTCCAAGAACTCAAAGCCTCATCTACTTTGCACACTAGTTTAAAACAGGCCAACGTCAACTTGGTTCTCTTTCTTCCTCTTCTGGAAGCAGCAGGCATGGGGAGGAGTCTGGAGTCTCGCTGTCGTGCAAGTCTTCTCTGCGTCATCCTCACTGTGTGAAAGAGCGAGTTCAGGTGACCCTAGCAGTAGCCGCCGTCTGCCCGGCATCGGCTGGCTCTGGGCACACCTGAGCACTGTCCTAAGCTCTGCTGCACACGAGGCTCACTGGTGCCCAGCTCCACAAGAGCTGCTGTTCATACGGATGAGCAGGGAGTCAGAGGCACAGAGAGGGCAAGCAACTTGCCCAAGGCTGGACAAGGAGGTGAAGCCAGGAATGAAAGCCACACAGCCTGACTTGGTCCATGAGCAAACGTAGATCTACCACATGGGTTGTTGTAAGAATCAGGAGAGAAAATGTGTGCCCACCACAAGGTGCCTACCCAGGGCATTTTGTCTCCCTTGGCAGCCCACCAGCCCGAGCTGGACACAGGTGATGCAGGAGGCTGCTGAGTGGGAACCGTTGGCCAAGACACTGCTCCTCTCACCAAAGCTCACGGTGGCCCTCCCGGACTTACCCACTCTATTTCCACTTCCTCTCTTGGTGAGCTGCGGCCTGTGGAGAAGCCACACCCTGTTCTTCTGATGACTCAGTGCTCTGAGCCTCCTTCCCTCCTTCAGCCCGCGAAGCCATGACTCTTTCCAGGGACGATGGCTGACCCACAGTCCATGACCAGCTCATGCTGCTGGCTCTCCTGGGCTCCTAGGGGAAAGTTAAAGAATAACAATAAAATGACCAAACAAAACAAAGCCTCCTGGGTTTACAAACGGCTCTGAGGGCAAACCAGGACTTTCTTCATCACTCACAATCCATCCACTATTTCTTTCAGTCCGTTTCCAACTATCAGATTGTAGGTTTGTTTTCTGTGGCTAAAGGGAAAAAGCAAACCAACTCGTCAACATTTGGAGAACAAAGAGTCCTTTTATAGCCAAAGTGCCCCACAACACAGAACCGTTCGGGGTAATGGACTTTGGGGTGGGGCGGGCTGGGGAGAAGGCGGCTTTTGTTTGGGCCGCACATCTGCGGCGGCGGCGGTGCCTGCTGGAACGCTCCGCGTCCGAGGAAAGTTGGCTTTGCCACGGGTCGTTGCCTCTCCAAGCAGTCGCGGTATTGATTTCTCTCCGTGGATTAATTATCAGAGGCGGTTTCAGGCCTCCCTGAGATGGGCGGAAGGAGAAATGATGTTTTCATTTCGGTGAAGCCTGCTGGCGATCGTGCGGCTTTCTCTGGAGCCCTTGAGTCAACCGGGCGGCGGGCGGAGCAGGCTGCGCCCATGATTCATCTTATCTGCGGCCGCGGCTCCAGCCTAGGCAGGGCCTCTGCCAAGGGCCCGCTGGGCTCTCCGCCGCCGTGTGCAGGAGCTCGGCCCTCGAGGGAGAGGAGAATTATGGCCCCGCACAGACGCTGATGGCAGGGTTATTCATAGTGCACCGTCGTCTGTCGGGAAGATTTAGATCCCTGCGGAAGACAGGCCTGGACAGACGCCGTCTCCACGGGCCGGCCGGCCGCAGAGCTGAGAGGCTGGGAGGCTTGGCCAGAGCCACTTCCCTGGCCCCTGGGAGCCAGGCGGGAGCGGGGAGTCATGGGAGACCTGTGCCTGCCTCGCCTCTCCCTGGGCCTGGCCAGCTGGGGGGCCTTGGCCCTCTGCTGGACCTCCTCCCTGGCCTCTCAGCACCGGCGCTGCTCGGCTCCCCGGTGCCCAGGTGCCTCTCCGGCAGGAGATCCGGGCAGTTCCCTGCCCTCTGTTCCCACTCTGAGCCTTGGGGCTGGGAGGAGGCTCCCCTGGAGCTTCGGGAGACCTGACGCGGGTTCCTGGCGGCCTCGTCCGGTGGAGAATGAGTGTGACCTTCCGCGGTTTCCTTGAATTACCATCTGAGGTTCCGGCGTGGGTGTTGTGGGTGGCTCTAAAGCTGTTACCGTGTTGTCAAGTGGAATCAGAGGACGGGTGTGTCACCCCACAGCCACTGCTGGCATGCCTCTGTGCTCTCGCCTGCTCTGGGGCTTGTCCCTGGGAGCTGTGGCTGGCAGACCCCTGTGAGCTGGCTGGGGCGGGTGCGCCGTGCTGGGGTCCTGCCCTGGTTTCTCCCTCGGCCTCCGGGGCGGTGCCACCTTGGAGTGCCCGGCTCTTCACGTGTCCTGAGCGGTGGCTGTGGTTTGGGTTGGTGGGGGCGGGGGTCCTCAACTCCATCCTGGGTGGGGCTGTGGTGAAGCACCTGCCTGGTGGGCCGCGACCCCTGCGCCGTCTGCGCCCATCCTGACCCGGCCCCGGGGGTCTGGTGTGGTGCGGAGGCGTGGCCATGTTAGTGCCCATGCTGTCGGTGGCTTTCTCTCAGCTCCTCCAGCCCCCACTGGGCTCTGTGGCTCGCTTTCCCACCAAGTCTCAGAGACACATCATGAGGGCGTCAGCAGATTTCTAGAATTTGTCGCGAGAGTGCTTTCTACCTGCTGTAGCTTTGGTTTTAGTCAAATCCGTCGAGTAGGTTCAGGCAGTCTCCGTCTTGGGTGATGTGCTGAGCAGCCCCCTGAGCTCGCTGAACCTTCACACGGCATAGCGCTCCTGGTACGTGTGCTCTGGATGGCTTCCACCTTGCTTGGCACGTGAGGTGGGAAGCTGGTCCACATCCCCCGCAGAGAGAGCCACACCTGGCTCGGCCTGGTGCTCCTCCCTGTCCTGGGCAGCACAGCGGAGAGCGCTGTGTCCTGGCTGTGCGGGGCCGGGTGGGTGACTGTCACAGGGGTGCGGGCAGGGCCTGGCGGGGTGCTGGGTGGACCTCTGTGCCATTGGCCCTGGGCTGACCAGGCCCCAGGTGCGCCCTGAGCGGAGGCGTGGTGTGAAGGCCGCTCTCTGTGCCTCAGGACTGACACGGAGACCTATGGGCACCTCTGGGCTTGCAGAGCTGTGCTGCTTTGCATCCGTGTGACATCTTGCTGACGTTATGTGGTGGTGCGTCTGCACACGCGCTTATGAACCTGCGTGGTCAGACCTCTAAGCTGGCTGGGGCGGGAAGGCATTTGGGCGATCCTCTGCTCCCGGCCCTCCCTCGTCCCCAGGGCGCTGACATGGCCACAACTGGCCTTTCTCAGGCAGGATCCTGCAGAGCAGGCCCGCTTCAGAGCTGTGGCTTGGCCTGGGGATCTGCATTTCGGGCGGGAACACGTCCACTGGGTGACTCAGACACAGGTGTGTGCCGGAGGCCTTGAAACCGGAGCTCCTCTGTCCGCCTGTTTCACCTGGTGACAGCTCCCTCCCTAGGGCAAGGGCCCTGCTCTGCTCCAGCCCCCCTGTGGGAGTGGGGGACATGGTGAGGCGAGGCCCAGAGTGGGCGGATCCCGGAGTGTAGGGAGAGCTCCCTGCCGACCCGCCCGAGCAGGCCCGGAAGGCAGATTCCTCAGGTCTGGGCGTGAGAACCCACATTTCCAGCAGGATTCCTGCACCTGCTGCTCCCAAGGACCAGGCCGAGGGCCAGGAGAGGCTCTGGCTCGGGCTGTCCCCTCTGTCCCCTCTGACTACGTCTCTCTGACAACGTCTCTCTGTGTCTACGTCTCTCTCTGCCCCTTCTCTCTGTCTCTCTGTCTTTCTCTGCCTCCTCTGTCTCTGGCTCCTCCGTGTTTCTGTCTCTTCTGTGTCTGTCTGTCCTCTCTCTCTCCCACCTTGGTCATGTACTTAACATGCATTTTCTCCATCTATTTAAACAGCACAGCGGCAGATGTTAGAGGCCCTCCCCATGGCCTCTTAGTGTTTGGCCTGATGAGTGGACCGAAGCCACCTGGGCCTTCCCCTGCCAGGGGCCGGCGCTGCAGAGGAGGAAGGATCCGGGCCGAGGCCGAGGGCAGGGGCACTGTGGCCCCTCCACCTTCCTTGGCTCCTCAGGGCAGGGAATGGAAGCTCTGCAGCTTTGGTGCCCCGACTTGTGCCTGAGAGCAGGCGGTGCCCTAGCAAGTCGGAGTGGCTCCTGGAGAATCTGGACGTCTGAGCACGCTGAGTACCGCAGATGGAATTCTGGATAAAAAGTGCGGGAAGACATCAAGGGCCCATTTATCACTTGATCACTTGCTGGGAAAATGTCTGATTTATCTGTAAGTCAGCGCCTGACATTTTCCCTGATTGTAATTACTGTGATTTGTAATGCATGTGTCATATGATTTATTTAAAAGAAAATTTATTTCAAACACTAGAATTTGAATGTGAGTGAAACTGGGTATCGGTGAACACTTGAGGGGCCTGCAGTGGGGACAGCCAGAGCTCCTACACGGGACGATGGGCCCGGAATGTGTAGCTCTTCAGTGGCCCCACGTGTAGGAGGGGTGCTCCTCTGCTTCTCTCAACTCTTGCGTATGAGTTTGGTGACATGGCCCTGGAGAGGAAGGACACCCAGCCCCAGAACTCTGGTTATGAGTTTGGTGTCCTGTCCCTGGTGAGGAAGGACTCCTAGTCCCCAGAAGTCAGTGGTATGAGCTTGGTGACATGGCCTTGGTGGTGAAGGACACCCAGGTCCAGAACTCTGGTGCATGAGTTTGGTGACATGTCCCTGTTGAGGAAAGACACCCAGGTCCAGAACTCTGGTGGATGAGTTTGGTGACATGGTCCTAATGAGGACGGACACCCAGTCCCAGAAAACTAGTGTACTAGTTTGGTGATGTGTCCCTGGATAGGAAGGACTCCCAGGCCCAGAACTCTGGTGCATGAGTTTGGTGACATGGCCCTGGTGAGGACGGACACCCAGGGAGTAGCCACCGTTTGGACACAGCCCTCTGGGTGGCACATAGGTCTGCCAGGTCCTGTCCCATGGGCAGCCCAGGTCCCATTACCATCCACATGGCCTCACAGAGCCTGCACATGCTCCTGAGGGACAGGGTGGGTTCCCTGGGGCTCCCACACTCGCCCAAGTCCTTGTCCCAGCCCACACCTAGTAGCCCAATCTCACCAGGGAGACCCCTGCAGCCTTCGGTGCATCTGGATGGGGCCCCAGCTTGACCGCAAGCCCTGATTTTGGCAGGTCCTCCTTGCTTTCCAGGGCCCAGGGATAATTGTACACTGCTGAGTGCCTTCTTGAAGCTCAAGGCCCTGGAGTGAGGACCACTCCAGGGGTCATGTGACCCCCGCAGGGGAGGCAGTGGGCGCCTCAGAGCAGAAGGTGGGGGCTCAGGCTGTGGGCCAGCCCCGAGCCAGCCCGGGCTGCAGACGTGTGACCTGCTCCTGGAGGCTCTAGCTGCAGGGCCTCGCGAGTGCCTTGTCCTGCACAGAGCAGGTCGCGACTGCCCGGCTGCCCTGCCCCGCCCTGTGGGCCAGTCCTGGAACCTTTTGGTGGAGGGGGGTGGTGAAGGGGGCCACCTGCTGGGCTCCAGGCCGGCTCTGGCTGGACTCCTGCGGCTGGGCATGGACGGCACATGCTGTTCTGCATTGGGCGTCACGGCCTGGACGCTAGGGAATGCTGACAGGCCAGTCTCACTACCTTCGGTGGCTGGACACACACCTGCTGGGGGTGCACACGTCACCTAAGAGCCTGAGGACAGAGCGGCTCAGAGCTGAGGCCCGGCAGTGGCCAGGGCAGGGCTGGCCCCTCCTCAGCACATGCGGGGAGTGGCCCACGGAGGAGAGGGCGGAGGCAGGGGTGCCGTCTGGAGCACTGGTGGTGGTCTGCGGTAGGGCTGTGGCAGCACTGACCGTGACAGTCCCACGCAGTTCCAGGCCTCATCCCTGCAGCCTCCGTCCCCACGAGAGCCGACGCCTAGGCCTGGGCTCAGCGAGGCGTGGCTGGGCCAAGGGTGCTGCCCGGCCTGGGTGCTGCCCGTGTGCACCGACCACGTCCTGCAGTTAGGAAGCACAGGGTCTTGTCTCTGCACGGAGGTTTCAAGCACACCTGCCCCAATCCAGGGGACACAGTGACCCGAGGACCCTGGAGAGTGCACGCAGCGACTCCCAGTGCAGACAGCCTCAGGTGGCGCTGGGAGAACTTGCAGAGGCGGTGGGCACTCCTCCCCTGTGCCTGTGAAGGTGGGCTGTGGGGTGGGGCCTGGTGGGTGCCAGGGCCACGCCAGCTTCTCTCTCCACAGGGGCTGGTCTCTGCTCTCTGGGCCTCATCCTCCAAGGGGAGGCAGGCTCCTCTCCCTCCAGCTTCGGAGGCTGGTTACTGCTTCAGGTCCAGCCGAGCAGCAAGGAGTCCTTGGGGGGCCTGGGTACGGGTCCTTTCCTGGCCCACGGGTCTCTCTGGCCTCCAGATTTCTACCCAGGGAAGCGAGAGCAGGGACGGGGTCGTGGCTCAGTGGTGGCGCACTCTCCCGGCACGAGTGGGGCACTGGGCTGATCCTCAGCACCACATGAAAATAAATGAAATAAAGGTGTGTCCACCTACAGCTAAGATATATCTAAAAAATAGCCAGGGCAGCTGTCACACCCAGCTTTTGGGTGACACGGGACGACTCCGACTCCACAACCAGGTGGGATCCCGCTGCTCTGCAGCCCCTCAGCAGCGCTCCCCCTGCTCCCTTGGCCAAATGCCTCCTGTTGGTGCTCTTGAGAAATTAAGGAAGATCATGACATCATTTATGCTTCCGTTTCTGGGTCTTCTGTGTTTGTTGATTTGTTTAGTCCTCAATGTGGTAGGCAGGGTTATTGCTCCATTTCACACTTGGGAACAGGGGCACAGAGAGGTTGAGCACATGTCCAAAGATCACACAGCTGTGAGAGGCAGAGGGAGAGTGTGGTGCCCAAGCTCCCATCCCATCATCTGGTTTTTGGTCTCAGTGTCCTTCTGCCTGTCTCATTGTCACCCAGCACCAGCCTTGTCCTCTCTGACATTGGTGTCGTGTCCTCAGAGTCTCCTCCTTGAACCCTGATGATTTCCATGCCAAAAGCAGGTGACATAAGCCATCAGGAATCAGGTCCTCTGCCTTCCTGAGCCTGGGTGCCTGGAATCAGGTGTGGCAGCCACACTCCCTCTGAGGCTCCTGGGAGGACCCTGAACCTCTGTCTGCACCCGACTACTCCCTGAGTGCCTGTCCTGCTGCTGGAGGGAGGACCAGGGTGATGAGCTGGAGGACGTCCTTCAGGTCCTCAACTTGATCCAGGGACATCTTGTCTGAGGGCCACCTTCACATGCACCATGTTGGGAGGACTTCTGTGGATGACAAGCTGCCCACTCAAACCTTAGCAGATGGTCATCCCCGGACAGGGAGCCAACGCAGACCCTTGGTGCCACTGGCTGTCACCTCCAGACAGAGAGCCACAGCACAGCTCTCAAGGGTCACTGGAGGGTCGGCTGCCTGCAGCAAGCTGAAGGAGGGGCTGTGTCCTGGCCTAGTGACCTGGTGACAGCCACCCAAGGCTCCTTGACCTGGAAGGCCTTGTCCCGGGAGGCCTTGTCCCTCCCCTGTGGACCTAGCCTCTAGCCTGCAAATCCATCTGGACTTCAGCTTCAAGGGCCTCCTGGAGACGAGTTCCTCCTTAGGCAGGACTCTGGTTCCAGGAGAAGATGGAGTGTGTTGTGGCATGGCCCTGGCACGTGCCCACGGCCCCTCCCGCAGAGGCCACCGTCACTCAGTACTGCCACCGATGGGCACGTTGTCCAGGACCTCCTCGCCATGCTCCCTGCCTCCAGATCTGAGGGACAGTGCTGCCTACTGTCTTGCTTCTGGTCAAAACTGTGAAACTCCCCTGGGCTTGCGGCTGCTCCCCTCACTGTCCTCTGAGCAGAGAACCTGGTGTTTCCAGGAAGGACGTTCTGTTCCGGCAGAGCCCTCAGTGTTGGTGTCGTCAGTGGACGCCCCCGTGCCTGCAGACCTTCCAGGCTCTGGTGCGTGACCCCAGGGGAAGACAGGCGTCCGCTCTGCTCCTCGCTGGCAAGTCCTCAGTGGCTGGGCTGCTCCCACGTTGGCCCAGATTAGCCAAGCAGGAGCGTGTCCTGGGAGTGGGAGAGCTGGGAGCGGCATGGAGAGGCTGCCTTCCACCCAGGGCCCTGCGTCCCCTCTGGTCTCCCACTCCTGTCCAGGGAGTCAGAGGGAGAGGAGCTACATCACAGGAGTGGTGGAGATGGGACCGGATTGCTCTAGAAGACCTCTCGAGACTAGGGAATGTGAATTCTGAAACTCCGTGTCCCTGGCTCTTTCTCCCTTTTTTGTTTGGGGCATCATGGAAGCTGTGGTGCTGGTGGCTTCTGGGCACGGGCTGGTCACCCCTGTGTGCCCTGTGTCCTGACTGCTGCAAGGCCAGGCAAGCACACACCTGCCACCCCGAGGACAACACGGAGATCTCCTCCAGCTTGGAGCAGGAAAGAACGTGGGAAGACGACAGCCCCCTGGGCCCTGCCCCATTTCAGGAATCTCTCCGTGAGGAACCATGGAGGCCATGGCTCCCCGGAGGAGAGGATTTGAAAAGATGCAAAGAGGAAAGCCCAAATCCTCCCCTTCCCACAGGGCAAAGCCAGCAGTGGTGGATCAGAGGTGGGGATGGAGGGGCACACCTCCCCAGGAGGCCTGTAACACTCGGTGCACAGGGCTGGGTCTCCCCAGGATCAAGGGTGGAGGACAAAGACCAGGAAGTACCAGCATTGCCCAGCCTGGCAGAGGGAGGGCAGCCTGCTTCTGCAGGAGGGCCTGTCCTGGACTGGGGATGGCACTTCCCAGGCCCCGAGGGCTGCTAGCTTCACATTCTCCTGGAGGTCTAGACTGGAGGGCCTCTCACTGCCACTCCCACAAAAGGGCAGAAAGGAGACAAGGCATTGAGATTCACACTTTAATTTTGATATTTGTTAGTTTTGAAGAGCATATGTCTTCAAATCTGATTTGTCCAATTGATTGATTTGCTTTACACTTTGCGCATGTTATAAAGCATTTATGAAGTCACCGTAGAATAATGCTAAAATGTTTTCTCTAAGAAGTTTTAACTTTGGCTTTTCCTCAGTAATGGCGTGAGGTAACAATCTTGGATGTATATGGTGTAAGATAGGGATCTTGACTTTTTTATATGATGTGAGGTAGGGATTTTGGATTTTTAAATATGATGTAGGTAAGGTTCTTGGAATTTGTATATATGATGTGAGGTAGGGATCTTGGGTTTTTTATATGGTGTGAGGTAGGGATCTTGGGTTTTTTATATGGTGTGAGGTAGGGATCTTGAGTTTTTTATATGGTGTGAGGTAAGGGATCTTGGGTTTTTTATATGGTGTGAGGTAGGGATCTTGGGTTTTTTACATGATGTGAGGTAGGGATCTTGGCTTTTACATATAATGTGAGGCAGAGATATTTCTTGGATTTTGTGTATGATGCAAGGTAGGGATCTTGGTTCATGTCATGCAATTGTTCCAGCATCCATTATTGGAAATCATCTTTTTGCAGAAAGAGTTGATCTCACATGTATAAGTCTATTTAAAGTTATCTGTTTTGTTTTATTTATATATTTGTCTATTTTTGTGAAATGCCACACCATCTGGGTTACTGTAATTTTATCCTAAATCCTGGAACCTCTGTATGTGTGCTCAAGCTTTGTTTTTCTTTATTCTTTTGGCTATTTAAGATTCTTCATGTTTTCATTTAATTTTAGATTCAGGTTATTAACGTCTACAAAAAAAGGGACTGGGATTAAGTTCAATGTTCAACAAAAAGTTCCATCTTAACAAAATTGAATCTGCTGGTCCACGGACACAGGCAAGACAACTTCCGTTTGTTTCAATGTTCTTTGATATCCCTAAGCAATGCTTTACAGTTTTGAAAGACCTTATTCACCTTTTGTTAAGTTTCTCTCTCAGGTACTTAGTAATTTTAATGCTCTCATAAGTGGTATTTTTAAAATTAAAATTTCCAATTATTGGTAGCTTGCACAGGAAACATGATTAATGCTTTCATATTGCCTTTGTATCCTTGTGTCCTGCAACTGTGCTGAGAAAGCTCACTACGTCTGGTTGTGTTCTTGAAGATTGTGTAAGATTCTCTAAACAGGTGATGGTGTCGTCTGGACGGAGGACTCTTTCCATACCCGAGTATCACCTTTATCAACCTTCTGTGCTGATGAAGAACCTTCCGTGCAATGTTGAGCCCCAGTGCCTCACCCCTGATCTCAGGGGTGGAAGCATTTTGTGTTCACCGTGGATTTTTGTTGTGACTGTTGAATTTTGTTTTGCAGACACCCTTTATCATGTTGGGGAGGTTTCTTTATATTCCCAGTTTGCTAAGAATTTTGTCAGTAATGAAAGTTGGATTTTGTGTAGGCATTTTTTCTGTGTCTATTAAGATGACATGAATTTTCATATGAGTTTATTTACATGGTGAATTACACTCACTAATTATTTAATTTTAAAATAATTTTGCATTCTGGTGTAAATCTCATTTGGTTATAGTACCATTTTTAGATTTGTTGCATCTGACTTGCATCTGTATTTTTGAGGAATATTGGTTCAAATTCTCTTGTAATATCTTTTTGCCTGGTTTTGGTATCAGGGTCATGCTGGCCTAGTAGGTTGGGGAAGAGTTTGAGGAATTGACAGTGTCTTCCTTCAGTGTGTGGAGACTACACCAGTGATTGCTTCGTAGGCTGTCTTTTCTCTACAACCTTGAGTTCCCCGGCAGGTGAGAAGCTGCTCCGGCTGTCTCAGTGAGATCTGAAGGGCTGTGTCTTCAAATAAATGTGTTCTTTTTATCTAAGTTGTCAAATTTAAGGTCATAAAGATAATCACATTATTCCATTGTTTAGTTCTTAATGTGTATAGATTCCATAATGAATTCTTATTCTTGATATTGCAAATTTATGTCTTCTATTTTTTATACTGATCAATAAAATTTCAGGTCTATCAGTTTTATTGATACTCCCAGAACACCAGCTTTTGGTTTCCAAATCAGGTGAGTTTTGATTTTCTTTGTTCTTATTCTGCCTCTTAGACCATTAAAAGCTATTCTTATCTTTGTTTTTACTCTTCTTTGAGGTTTAGTTTGCTGTTTTTCCAACCACGTAAGGAAGGAGACGAAGTCTGTATTGAGAGATTCCCTGGTTATGATGCGGGTATTTGAGCATCATCACTGAAGACAGCCCAGCGCTGCTCAGGCTGCAGCCCACAGGCTTTGATATGTCATCATGGTTCTTGTTCAGCTCACATGTTCTTAAAATTTTCGTTTGGGTTTGTTCTTTGGAAATGCTTCTTCGAAGTGTTTTATTTAGTTTGGGAAGGGAGGGGATGGGAATAGAAAGGACAGTGGAATTAATCAGACACACTTTCCTATCCTTGTGCTTGAATGCATGACCTGGGTAGCTCTCATGTACAACCACACGAGTAGGATCCTGGTTAGAATAAGTCCTACTTCATATAAGTACACTATGCCAAAACGCATCCTGCTCTTATGCATATCTAACAAGGACAAACAAAAAGATTTTTGGGGACTTTCCAGGCATTTCTGCACTGACTTTTAGTTCTATCCATGTGGCCAGAGAGCACGTTCTGCACGGCATGAGTTCTGCGGTCTGAGGTGGCGCATCTTGGTGCTGCAGTCTGGATCGGAGTGTCCTCCACAGACAGGCCCAGGAGTCAGAGGTTTGGTCCCCTGCCTGGGCACTATTCGCAGGTGGAAGATTTAGGGGGCAGGGCCCACTAGGAGGAAGTGAACTCATCAGGCAGATGGCCTTGAAGGTCCCTTTGAAGGGGACCTTGGGAGCCTGCCCCTTCCTGTCCGTCTTTCAGCCTCCTGGCTTCCTTGAGATGAGCAACTTCCACCTTTTGCCTTGCCACAGGCCCAGAACCAGGGCCAAACAACCATGGACTGAACCCTCCCAAATCTTGAGCCAGAATAAACCTTCCCTCTGGATAAGTTGACTTGTCTCAGGCATGTGTAACAGCACTGGGAACGCGACTAGCATGCTTGGTAATCACGCTGTGTGTTCTGGAAGCAGATGCTTTTCTGCACTTGAAAACGGTGTCATTTGTGGTGCTCTGGGAGCACAGCACGTCTCCTAGACACCGGTGCAGTGTTCTGTGGGCACGATTTAGGTCAGACTCATTCCTGAGAGCTGCCAGCCTTTGTATTCTTCCTGATCCTCTATCTACTTGCTCTATAAATTATTGAGGAAAAGTTGTTGACATTTTAACATAATCATGTATTTTTCTTAAATCAGAAAAACTTTGGTTCTATCAGTTTGGGCTTCGTGTAGTCTCAAGCTGTTAGTTGTTGCATAAATATTTAAGGCTCTAGTGGATCTCGGATAGATTGAATGCTCTGTTACAATAAAGTGGCTCTCTTTGTCCTTGATGCTATTCTTTGCTCTAAAATTTGCTTCTGACATTAATGTCACTGGTGGAGCTTTCCTTGATCAGTGCTAGCATGCTGTTATCTGTTATCTCTCTTTTTTTATATTTAAAGGGAGTTTTGAGGCAGATTAGCTGGGTCTTGCTTTTTTTGTGTGAGCTCCAATCTACTTTCAAATGTGGGTATTTAGACCGTTTCTCCTTGGGTTACTATCGATGTGGTTGTGTCAAGACGATGCTCTTGCTACATCTTCTCTAAGTACTTGTTAGTGGTTGCTTTCGTTACCTAGAAATGTAACGGACGATGTCGAGTCCACGAGGTCTTGCACCCCCACCTGTGGCAGGCGAGCCCTGTGGGAGCGACGTCCGGCTCCCCCTCTCGACCTGTGCTCCTCTTGGTGCACGTTACAATCCAGACATGTGATGAAGCTTTCTTCAGTTGGTTAGCTTTTGACATTTTAGTAGAAAAGCTCGTCTTTCCTCTCACCTTCAGCAGTCCCCTCATTCATTCACTTTGTTCTAGGTTTCCACTGGGTGTCCTTGTCCTCTGAAGACCTCCTTCAACATTTATGCAACACATTTCTCTCAGCTTCTTACAAACTGTCGCTATTGCGCTCTACGTTACACCTGGCCCCCCACGTGGGGTGCAAATGACATCATCACAGGAGCGCGGAACAGAATCTGCCCTACGCCAGTCCCCATGCCTGCCCTCCCACCCGCCCCCGCTCCCCTCCCTGCTCCACGGCTCTTCCCTTTATTTATTCTGTTTTCTGGTTGGTGTTTTATAAACGCATGTGAAGGTGGACTGCGCGGCGCTCTGTTAGCGTGTGCAGGCGGCATCTGGGCCAACCTCACTCTGCAGATCCCCTCTTGCCTCCCACCACCCCTTCCTCTGTTCCGCTGACCTCCCTCTATTTTCATGGAATCCCCCTTTTGCTTCCCCCTTTTGCTCTGACCTCCGCGTGGGGAGGACGATTGGCCTTGGTTCCCCAAGGCCGGCTGGTTTCACTTAGTGTGATGTCCTCCAGCTCCATCCACTGACCACACCTCTGTGTCTTCTTCACAGGTGTGCACACGCCACGTCACCGTGTGCCTGCTGACGTCCCCAGGCTGGCTCTGCAATGTGGCTACGTGCATTGAGCTGCTACACGATCACGCGCCTGCCTCGGCTTTTCGTGGCGGGGAACAAACCAGCGAGCCACCCCGTCCTGCCCTCTCTGTCGAAAGCTGTTTTTGCTGGCACTGGGATTTGGTGTTCGTTCAGACCTTTGCTGTTTCCTGTTTTCTGGCTTTGACCGTCTCTGTGAGCGACACGCCTGTATCTGTCCCCCTGTCCACACCGGGGGCTTCTCTCTGCTAATTTTAAGCTTTTCTTCGTGGCAGGCGGTTTGATGGCCGTGTGTCTTGTGTGGGTATCTTCGTTCTCTTCCTCGGTGGCGATTGCTGGGAGGGGTCCTTGGTGTTCGTGACACCTGGAAGCCTCCCGACACCTCCTCCAGCCCCCTGCAGCCGTGGGGGCCGGTGTGCACAGCTCCGCAGCCCCAGGAACCCGCGGCGCCTCCTGTGCTGACTCCGGAGGCCTGTGTCCCCGGGTTCCTGCCTCCGCTCCCCTGCGGTGTCTGAACTGCCGAGGTTCCAGCAGTGCTGTCCATCCCAGACGCCCTGCCGTTGACGCCTAGAGCCTGACTGAGGTCACAATCCCCGCTGTCCCTGCCTGGGGGCTCTGCCAGCGCTGCTCAGATGTGGGGGTGTCCAGGGTTTCGTCTGCCCCACTTCTGGGCTTGCTGGTCACTCGCTTTGCCAGGTTTCCTTCTCTCTCCTGGGCCGGGCAGGTTTGCTGGGATGTGGCCTTTGTGAACTTGGCCCTCTTGGGTGCTGGGTACAAAACCTGAGATGCTTCCTGGGGTGCTGTGAAGTCCCGGGCAGGTCTGGCCCTCTGAAGCTCTGGCTCTGTCGTTGGCACGGCCACCCTTCATGCGGGGCCGGCTTCCTCTCACTGTGGAGCCCCTGCCCAGTGTCCATGGCCGCACGGGCTTCTGCTCTGGACCGGGGGACATGCGTGATTCCTGGTCCCAGGCACACGCTGCGTGCTGCGGCTGTGCTCGCAGGGCAGGTGCTCTGAGGGACCGTGCGGGGCTCCTGTCGACTCTCCCTCTCTGTGGGCTCTGCCTGCCTTGCACCCCAAACTCCCAATTCCATCACCTCAACTCAGGGGTGGTGCTGCGCTAGGAGGCCCATGCTGGGTGTGCACTAGGGAGGAAGCCAAGCTGCCTGCCTGCACGTCCCACGTCCACAGCGGAGGACGGCAAACCCGGGAGAGTGGGATTCGCCATCTGTGGTGTGTGCGGTTAAACGTGGGGCTGCCGAGGAGACAGGGTGGGTCCAGCGGGACAGCTGCAGATGTGGGCGGAGAGCTGGAATGGAGGCGGCAGCAGGGGCCTCGTCACCGGACACTGCAGACTCCTGGGGGGCACACAGGAAGGCAGCGTGGTTCACGCTTGCTGGGGTGGGACGGCAGTGCTGTGGTGTCCCTGACCAACTGCATGGGCATCGCAAACGCAGCCTGTGCCCCTCTGGGGTCTAAGTCTCAGGTGGCTGGGAACTATTCCCTGCTCCGTGTCCAGACGGGGACTTGTGGGGGATGAGGAGGAGACAGCTCCATGGTCTCCATGACAGCAGGGGAATGGGGGTCTCGAGGCCATGAGCTCGCTCGTTGCCCCTGCTCTGCCTGCTGTCCTGAGCCAGAGTGACAGTGTGGGCTGGTGACTTAGGACTAGAGTGACAGCTGTGGCAGTGTCCAGCCTTTCTGTGGATGCACTTCTCTTCTGTTCAGTGATATGTAGCTTGGTGGGCAGAGTAGATTCTGGAGTGGTTGGAACATGCCCATCTCATCCCATCCCATCCCATCATCCCACCCCATCATCCCATCCCCCCCCCCCCTCCATCATCCCATCCCATCATCCCATCCCCATCATCATCAGCCATGCAAATACTGTCCTTACCTCCACCACCCTTTACCATCCCTACCACCCTCCCATCATGACCATTCCATTGTCACCACCACCATCACCATCGTCAAGACAATCGCTCAGTCACCACCATCCATGCCAACACTGTGACCAGTACCACTCACCAGAACTACCACCATTACCAACAGCACCCACTGCTACTGAAATCAGTCACCAGCACCACTGTCACCAATGTCATGACTATCATCTTGGTCATTAGCACCACTGCCACCGTCATGACTGTCCTCATGGTCACCAGCACCACTGTCACTATGACCGTCATCATGGTCACCAGCATCAATGTCACCATGACTGTCATCATGGCCACCAGCACCACTGTCACCAACATTATGGCTGTCATCATGGTCAGGACCACTGTCATCAGGGTCTCTAGCACCACTGTGACCACAGTGACCTCTGTGATCATCATCATCATCACCACCTTCACAGCCGCCATCACCTTGTCAATGCCTTCACTCTCCCGCTGGACACCCGCCTGGTCATCTCATTATCCCCCCAGCACCCTCACCTCACTCCCAGCAGCAGCAGCAGCAGCAGCAGCAGCCGGTCGCGTGGTTGTGGAAAGGGCCTCTTCTCACGGGGAGGCGCCAGCTCTTGACTGCCACCTGTACCCCAGGCTTCCAGCCCAGGGAGAAAGCGAGGACTTTGTGAGCTCACTTA
This sequence comes from Glaucomys volans, assembly GCA_020662805.1. Lineage (NCBI taxonomy): Eukaryota > Metazoa > Chordata > Mammalia > Rodentia > Sciuridae > Glaucomys > Glaucomys volans. The sequence goes on along the minus strand of JAJEJO010000187.1, from coordinate 1,128,330 downwards.
ACCCGCCATGGCGAGCTGTGGCCCAAGCGGTGATTTCAGACTGTAGGATGAGCTCCTTCTGCAGACAGTCAGGTTACGCACCAGGGAGCTGGGCAGTCAGGGTCTCCGTCTCAGGAATTCAAGGGGTGAACTCCCAGACCCAGGGCGAGAGCAGAGTAGCAGGGTTTGCTACTGAACGAGCAGGCAGAGCTCCAGAGGGCAGGGCCAAGAGAGGGTTCTGGTGGCTGGGGTCGTGTAGGGGCATTAAAGGCACATCTCCTGGCCCAGTGCAGGTGGCCGTGGAGTGGGATGCCAGCCTGGACCAGCAGAAGTGCTTGATTCGGTCCCTTATTTACATAATGAAGAGGCCGGGTCTCACCAGGGGTTTCTAACAGGTCGTTTAGAAAGAGGAAGCATTTCCGGGGGTCTGGCTGTGGTTGGCACTGCTAGGGGTCAGGGCAAGGGTCACTGAGGCAGCTGCTGTGCTGCAGCTCTGAGGACAGAGCAGGGGTTCTAGGTCAGAAGGCCTTGAGGTCAGCTGCCTGTGGTCCAGAAGGGGTGACTGGGACGCAGAGGTAGACCTTTCTGCAGGTGTGTCACCGACCTGGAGCACTGTGCTCCTGCTTCCCCGGCCTGGGCTCAGCAGGCTGAGGACACAGCGGGCGGAGGACACAGGTCCTGCTCGGGAGACCTGCTCTGCCTGTCCCAGGGCACGGTTCCGGCAGCCTGCTGGAGGCAGGCCTGGGTTGCATGAACATCACCTCCTGTGGGCCAGGAGGCAGGTCCCTGGCAAAGCACCTGCCTGGCATGTGCCAGGCTCCGAGTTTCACCCAGAACCACAGAAGAAAAAAAATGAAAAGTAACTGTCACCCTGGGATAGCGTCACCACTCTCCTCGCCCCTTCATGCTGTGTCCCCTCCATGTGGGCCTCTGTGAGACGGTGCACGGAGCAGGACAGACAGGCCCAGGCCTGTGGTGAGCAGGCATCCCGTTGGCACATCTCAGTCCCATGAGGATTCACCTCCCTGCATGACACTTCCCAGCTCAGACGTGGCTTGCTCTGTCTACCACGCCTGGGCTGAGGAAAGGACAGAGAGTGGAACCTGCATTTACAAGGTCGCGGCATCTCAGGGTCCAGGCCCAGGTATGGACCCCCTTGGGGCCCTGGTGATGGTTCAGCAATGCTGCCCACCCTGTCCAGCTCTCCTGGACTCCAAGAAGCAGTGCCTTTTTATCTCCACCCATCAGAGGAGGAGAGTGAGGTGTGGGCAGGTGAAGGTGCTCGTCCAGGTTAACACAGTTGACCACGGCACCCTGTGGACTCAGCCCTTCCCTGAGCGCGACACCCATGTCAGGGGCAGCTCTGTGCACGGGTGACGGGCAGGGCAGGAGGAAGCTGTCACGGGGAGGCTTGATGGAGGTCTCTGTGCAGGAACGTCCTGCAGGCCAGAGATGCCCACACTGACCCCCAGGCTGGCCCGTGCCAGAGACCTTTCCCGTTCTACCAGGAGGGGAGACCCGGGCCCAGGACATGCCTGTCCACAGAGCAGGAGGACCTGGCAAGCAGAGCCGGTGCTTCCCAAGGAGGGACCCTCCGCAGCAGCTTCTCAGCACAGGCTGAGCTGGACGAGGGCAGCAGGGGGAAGAACAGAGCCAGCGTGTGGCCCTGGGTGGCATTGCCATGGCCAAGCGTTCTGTACCACACACCCTGCCCCTCTGCCCTGGCCTCCCCGGCCCCTGCTGGGAGCCTCCATCGGGGAATGTGTTCCGTGACTATTTCCTAACACCAGGCTCAGAATTCTGCGCTGGTCTCCCTGCTGGTTAAAGGAGGGCTGGGCTTCAGCGCCCAATCGCGGTATGGGAAAGAAAACTGACCATGAGGGTTTGATCAGCGTGAGCATGGACAGCTCTACTGGGTGGCGGGTCCTGTTGAGAATCAGTCTTACGCTCTGCTGTCTGAGCATCGTGGCCGGGGCACCAGGGCTGGCTCCCCACGGGCAAGGCTGTCAGGTGGAGGTGACCACAGGTGGGGCTGTCAGAGGGGAAGGCTTTCACTTCTGGGGCGCTTGCTGGAGAGTCAGTGGCCAACAACAGCATGTGGGGTTTCTGAGCCTGGGGTGCCCGCGGGACAGGATGGAGGCCTGCCTGCCTGCTCTGGTCTGTCCCCACTGGCCACCTCGCCACAGGCCCCGGCTCACGTGCACACCTGTGAAGAGCGCTCTGTGGACGGGTGAGGGCAGGTGCCTTGGGGGCAGCCCATCCTGGGGAGCAGCCCCTGCACACTGCGCCCACGGCTTCCCAGTCCTTGGGAGCACCCTAGATTGAACAGGATGCCCCTGAAACCTCGGCAGCCTGTAACTCACACCAACAGGGAAGTCCTGATGGGCTCTGGCCTCTGCTCGGGCCTCAGGCCCTTTCAGGTGTCCCCACTGCTCTGTGCTGTGCTGAGAAGGCCTCTCACCCCCTGAGCCCGCTCTCTTCCCAAGCTGCCACGGTGGTCCTGGTGGCCCAGAGCTGCAGCAGGGTTGCCCCCACCTGGCTCTGTCCTGTGAGCTGGGCTGTGGTCAGTGCCCGCTCCTGTCCTTGAGCTTGCCAGGTCCATGCACAGGTGCTGTTGTGATGCCTGGTTGGATCCCTGCAAGGGCTTCGTGGTCCAAGTAGTCATGGGGCAGGGAACACCTGCCCTTTCATCCCCAAGCTTGGACAGCCAGGAAGGCCGGGTGGGGACAGCCCTCGTCTTGCCTGCCCACAGCTCAGGCTGTTCCCGCTTCTTGTCCCCGTCTGCCTGTTCTGTGTGTGCGGTGAGTGGGAAATCGCTGTGAGCATTTCTGATTACATTACGTTTGATAAAGCTCCTAACCCAACAATCAAATCCTCGTTCTACGCACTGTTCCCAACCTGGGCCGTGGTCACCTTGGGATCCCGAAGTCTGCTGTCCAGACCTCGGCCTTGCCTGTTGGTCCCTGCTGCGCTCCACCTGGTGGGTGCTCAGCGCCTGCTGGAGCAGTTGCCTGTTCTGGGTCCATCGCAAGGGATTTGGAGCAGGACAGAGGACAGGGCAGGCTGCCCTGTTCACAGGGGAGCCGCCTGCACAAGGACACTGTCCTCTGTTGCCAAGCCAGGAGGGCTCCACTCGAGCACAGGTGGTGAGTAAGTTTGGTGGACACCTGACCCCAGCACTTCCTGCCTGGAAGCTCCGAGGAATAGGAGCAGCCTCCCGCCCCCAGCTTGGCCTGGGCCTCGAAGCAGGCCTGGCCGCTGTCACAGACCCCAGCATCTCGTCCCTGGCCTGGGACACGCACTGGCTGCGCGGACTCTGTGCGTCCTGTGTGGTCATTTGTGCACAAAGCTGACCACTGGTAGATGCATACATTTCCAAGTCTGTGGACGTGGAAGGCGAGGTTGAATTATTCTGGGGGGGACGCGCTGTGAGGGCTCCTCTGTGCCCTGCCTAGGGCTCCCGTGGCGATCCCACCCATCCTCCCCGACCCCATAACCTCGTGCGGGGTGGAGCAAGTCCCACATTTAGAAGATGACATCGCGGCCTCGGAAGCTGACACGAGCCTTCCCAGTGCAGCCAGGGCCCCCGATCCACAGCCTCCTTGTGGGGCAGTGACGCAGGACGAAGCCTACGCCATGAGCCAGGTGCACCCAGATGCCAGGTCCCTGAACTGGTGAGTGCCACCCAGCCCAGGTGCATCGGCTCGTGCAGCCCTCGGGTGGCACATGGACCACCAGACCCCCAGGGAGCTGAGACCCTCCAGCACTTTTGCTGTCAGGGAGCCTCTGCAGGAGTGGACAGAGCCTGGGGTGGCCAGCGCTCCTCCGTGGGCCCCGTGCACTTGGTGACTCTCGTGTTTTCCTCTGTCTGTGGGGAAAGGGCCACGCTTTCCCACGGTAAGGGACAGGCCCTGTCAATTAAGGATCGCTTTCAATTTCCCTGTTTATAATCTCGTGGCCACTAAACATCAATAATCCCTGCCCTCCTTGCTTGTCACCAGAAGATTGATGGCACACGTCCCCTCTCATATGAAGACATTTAAATGAGAATCACACCCTGTCTGCATCCCATTTTCCTGCTGAGCAGGGAAGCGACCCTATTAAATCAAATTATATGTGACTTTTAAAACTTCCCTTTACAACATTCAATTGAAAATCTGAATTCTATCATAATCCATGGCCTCTTTTATGAGTAAATGGACTTCACTTGGCCTCCTGGGGTTTCCGACCTCCCTGTCTGTATTAAGGTGCAGAAGACGCAGGCGGCGTGTGCGGGCCTGGGGAGGGACCCTGAGCGCCCAGGTGCTGCCGGCTGCATCTGGAAGCTGCTGCTGGCCCAGCTTGCTAGCTTTCTCGGCTTCTCAGACCCCTGGGTCTGGTCCCCGCAGCCCAGGCCAGGGCTCTGGAGAGAACTGGGAGCCCCCTTGGGGACGGCAATAAACAGACTCTGACACCCAGAGAAATGAGCAAACATTAGAAGATAAACCAACATTAGATGCTGACAGGAAGAGTGGGAGATCCTGGCAGGAAGCGAGACGACTTCCACAGAAATGGTGGAAGCTCCCTTCCAGGAGAGTAAGGCCAGAGAAAAAGGATCGGTCCTGTTAACGAGGCTTGGCATCACCTTAAACAGGATGTGAAATGGGCAGGCTGACCGCGTATCAGCAGCTGGGTGGAAAAACATCTGGGATTTGAGGCCTCCGCCATAGCCTCCTCCATAGCCTCCCCAGGCAAGGCCTCCACCTCTGCAGTCCTCACTCCTGTGACTGACAAGCGCCTGGTGTGGGGGGCTGATCAGGACCAGGGGCAGCAGCTGAGGGCAGTGCAGACGTCCTGACCCAGGCGGGTTTAGGATAACGGGGTGGATGGCAGTAAGCTGTGGGCCAACACCCCCGGCACACCTACACCACACCCACACCACACCCACACCACACCCCATGTGCATTCCCATATCACACACCATGCACACACCTGTGCACACGCACCGCCCACACACCCCCACACACCCCCATGCACACCCCCATGCACACACCTGCACCGCACACCCATGCACACCCGCGTTGACGACGGCAGAGGCTGCGGCAGCCGAGAGCCTGCAGTAGGATCTGCTGTGAGGCCAGCACACTGCTGACGAGCTGCCCTAGGAAGGCTTCCCACCAGCTCAGCGGGAATGACGCACAGGAGGACCAGACACGTGCCGCAGGGCAGCTCCTACAGGGACGGCCGGGTGAGGGACTGTCCTTCACAAGCTGCTCTTGTCATGACCAAGTCGCTCACCACCCTCCTAAATCAGGGCGTTCTTTGGAGACACTCATTCTTGGAGTCAGGTCTTCACCCCCGTTACCAAAGGACGTGGCACGTTTAGAGGAGAGAAACTGTGGGGACGCGGTTTCAGAGGCCTCAGCCCTGGACGGCAGGCTCCGTGGCTCTGGGCCTGAGGACATCATGGGGAGGTTGTGGTGGGCTGGCCACCTGGAGGCAGAGGAAAAACTCCTCCGCTCACGAGGGACAAAACAAGACCCAAAGGCCGCCCCCAGGGACCCCCAGCCATGTCCGACCTGCCTTCAGTCACCCCTCGGTTAATCCCATGGGGGGTTGGCCCCCGGGTTGGGTTAAGAGTCACAACCCAGTCACCCCTCCTCTGACCTCTTGCTGACTCACACGGAGCTTCCAGGAGCCACCTCACACCCGACCCCAGCACTGTGTTTCTTCCAGCCTCCAGAGCAGCTCCCCTCTGCTCCTGGGGACGAGTGTTCGCCAGGCTGTCCCAGGGGAGTCCCGCTGCAGCTCTGGATGCTCTTCCTTCCCTGCTGGGGGCTTTCCGAGAGGGTCCCCCTCCTCGTTCGTTCCACTCAGCCCACCCAGGCTTTGTGCTCCAAGCCCTTCAGTCTCCCGAGCTTGTTTCTTTGGCTTCATTTTGGGGTTCAGGACCATTGGGTATCTTTTGGGGACACTCCCGCCTTCAGGAAGCTTCTTCCCTCTTCTGATTTCTTCCCTAATCCCTGTCTGTGTTTCGTTTGGCTTCATGGGTGTCCTATGTCAGGCTACCTCACCCAGTGTGGAATGGCAGGCAGCCACACACAGGCAAGCTGTTGCTGAGGGCTCAAGGTTCTCCGCAGACGTGCTAGATAAATCATGGAACTGGATAGAGCGCACTTTAGTCATCTTTCCAGCTCTTTGATGAAATGCCTGAGATTACTAACTTATAAAGAGGAAAGGTTTATTTTGGCTCAGAGTTTGGAGGTGCCGCTCACGACCTCTAGGCCTCATTTTCTTTGGGCCCGTGGTGAGGCAGCACATCAGGGTGGAGCACGTAGTAGAGCAAAATGACTCTCCAGGAGACAAGGAGGAGAGGAAGAGATTGGGGTCCCACAGTGCCTGGTAACCTCAGGACCTCGCACTAGGCCACCGTTCCTGAGATGCCACCTCCTCCCACCTGTGCCCTGGCCGGCCAAGCCTACACACCGTGGCCTTTGGACACATTTGCCGTCAGCACCTGGCAGAGCCGTTGAGTTTCTTCACGGAGAAGAGCACATGGAAACCACAGGCGGGAGCGAGAGTGGGAGCAGGAACGCACAGGCCGAAGGGGACCTCGATGGCTGTGTCCAGACCGCAGGCTCCAAGCTCCTGCAGGGCACTGTGATCAGGACGGGGACACGGGATCCCCGAGTGTCTCACCTGGTTGGAGGTACAACCCCCCCCAAGCCACCGGTCACCGCCAGGGACACCTCACAACCCCTGGACAGCAGCTTCTCGGCAGCAGCCCCTTTGGACCCTGTGGAGCACGGCTTCTTCTCTGTCACCTTGCTGTCCCCTCCACTGTCCCTGGCCTCCTTCTCCAGGTCTGTGAGCACAGGGCTGCACCTACTGTCTCAGGGTGGTGGCGGCGTGGCCTCCAAGGAAGGGCCTCAGGTGAGGCGCAGACGCGGGGCCTCGGTGAGCCAAGGGACTCACGAAGCTGGGGCAGCACAGCCCAGGACTGCGGCGGGTCCTCTGGGGCGGAGGGACTGGGCGGGACCGGCCAGCACAGGGGCTTTCTCTAGCAGAACCGCGAGACTCAGAGGACGAGGGGCAGCCCTCTCAGGAGAGGGCGGCCCAGGACTGGGTTCAGTCCGTTTTAGCTCCTGATCTGGTCTGACTTTAGTTCCTCCTCTGTCCTGGTCACATGATTGGCAGACATGACGGGCAGGTGGTGTTCTAGAACTCCGGGGGAAGGGCTCATGCGCTGGCCCAGCGTCCCCTGCAGAGCGTCTGGAGGGTCAGAACTGCAATGCTAATGATGTTGCTATGGTGAGGTGACTTGCCCGAGGTCACCTGCAGATGCCTTATGGCTTAGTGTCCTTGCCAGGTGGTGGATTGGGACCCACATGCCTGTGCGATGTGCTCTTTCTAAGTAGATCACGAGTTCTGGGCGTGGCTCGGTCCCCTCCCTGGTTCTGCCCTGAGTTCGCCCTCCCTATCCTGGCCCTTGCTCCTGTCTACAGAATGGGCTCTTCATCTCCTGACCCCTCTGCTCCTGTCTGCTTGCCACCTGCTGAAGGTGACTGATGGGATGGCTGGGGAGAAGTCACAGGGCAGCGGTCAGGAGTACAGTGTGCTTGATGTGCGGCCATGCTGGAAGGGGGACTCTGCTTGGTGGGTGGCGGACAGAACTGGCCACACGCACATGCCCTGATTGACCTTGTACAGAAGGCAGCACCTCGAGGCATCCGAGGGGGCACCTCAGTGCTGTATGTGGTGCTACTAGAGTTAAAACCGCACAGATCGCTGTGTCCAGAGAGCCAGAGGGAGGGGCGGGAAGGCCTGGGGGGCTCTATGGTGTGTCCCCCTCGGAGCCTGTGACTCTGCAGACTGCATGGTGCCCGCTGCCCATGGGGAGTGAAGCCTTGAGGTGGCCGTCAGTATTTAAAAAGGAATGAGAAGACCTGGACGGAAACGGTGCCCCCTCCCCGCTCCCCCGCGCTCCACCTAGGAAAGCTGAATGGGGTCCCTGCAGCAGAGGAAGCCAGTCCAGGGACAGGGGCTGTGGACAGCAAGTTCCCATAGGCCGAGGGCACGAGGCGGGAAGAGCAGGGTCAGAGTCATTGTCAGGGGGCTCGAGCAAGAACAAGCAGCCCTCCTGGCTGAGTCGAGTCAGTGACGCAGCTGGCATCTCCCCGAGGGAAGGTGCAGGTGGCCACTCACCTGCCACAGAGGAAGGTGCAATGTGGGGTCCCGTGGAGGAACCTGCTTGTTGGGTGAAGCTGGAGCAGAGACGCTGGGCCATCTGCTGTCCAGGGATGGGAATGCCCACCCTGCTGGCTCAGCCCCCTTCAGGGAGTGGCCTGGGGAGGTGCCCGGCCCTCAGAGGGGATGTGCCGCGTGCCTGGGGCAGGCGTTGCCCCCACACTTTGCACGCGCATTCTGTGGACGTGGCCTGGAGGCCCCCCTCTGGGTCCACAGCCTGGTTTCCCTGGGATGTCTGTGGACTCCTGTCAACCCCTCTCAGGGCAGCTCTTTGGTGTCCTTGGATCTGGAAAAGAAGCAGCACTGGGAGTTACACAGCATAGGGTCTGTGTCCCCGTCCACCCTGACGGCCAGGGCAGGGGAAAGTCCCAAGTCTCCGCAGCGTGGCACCCGGGCTGGGGACTAGTCAACAGCCCCACATCCAAACATGGCTGCAGCCGTCACAGCGGGCTCAGCCTCTCTGCTCCTGCCTGGGCGCGGCTCTCTGCTGGCGCGTCTCCCTCCCCGTATCGTCCTGCTGTCCCTGGGGCCCGACTCTGGTTCAGTCCTGCTCTGTGCTGGGACCTGGGGCCTGGGGAGTGCTTCTCCCCTCCTCGCCTGTCGCCTGACCACACTGACTGTCCTTCCCCAGCTCGGGGCAGGAATGGTCCGTGCCTGGCGCAGCCCCTTCCCCTCGCTTGTGCAAACCTCTAACTCTCCACCGGGCTGCTCTCCGTAAATTGCATTTTTGATTTGAAATAATGAATGAGGATGCCTTGACATTTATAATGGACTTGAGTTACTTTAGTGTATTTCCAAGGTGCTTCTGGAAAGTCTGTTTGGGTGCATCATTTGTCAGATAATCCACCGTAATGACCCCGTTGCCGTGTGATCGATGATGCTCCATCATTAGCGGATCTGCGTAATCCCATCATGAAAGCAGGATGCCAGGCGTCCTCCTGATGGACGGGGTGATGAATGTGCTCGCGCTCTCCCAGGCTGGTGTGTGCGCGGCACAGCCTCACCACTGAGCACCCCGTGTCCCTCATCTGCCTCCCGGACGCCGCCCTCACTCCTGCACTGCCCTCGCTCTGTCAGGGTGCAGCCCAGCTGGCTGTGGCGGCGGGGCCTGCCTCTGCCTGGACCCGTTTGGGGCCGTGCTTCCCGGCAGGCTTGGGGGGGAGCCGCGGGCTGCAGATCCAGGCTGGCTGCTGGTGGAGGGCAGGAGGGCACGGTGGCCCGGCACTCAGGCTCCTGGCTCTGCTCCTGCCAAGGTGGGACTTGTGAAGACAAAGGCCAGGCTTCGGGAGCCAAGCAGTGGGGAGCGCCTCCTAGTCACCTGCAGGTCACACCAGCGTCTTCCTCTTTGGCAAACACCAGGACAGGTCAGCCGCAGACGGCCACCCTGCTCAGGCAGGTGCCTGTGTGTCCTTGTGGGTGTCGAGCCCGGGCTCAGCAGCATTCCCTTGTTGTGACGCGGCTTCCCCAGTGGTCCTCTGAGACCCCGGGCTCTGCCTTCTTCCTTGCAGGTCTTCCCTTGGGCTGAATGGGTGCAGAGGGACTTGCAGTGCCGCCAAGTGGCATTAGTATTCCAGCAGTGGTCCAGCAGGTGACTGCGTCAGCACTCCCACCACAAAGCCAGATGCAGTGGCCACTGAGACACCAGGACAGGTTGATGTGGACACAGGGAGCCCAGGGCTTTCCCATGCAGACTCCCAGCCGGTGACCGGGTACACGGAGCCCGCTCCCCACGCTGCTCCAGCCAGTTGTTCCTTCCCACCCTCTGGGGCTCGAGTGCTCCACGGAGTTTCCATCACGCGGGCTCTTCCCTGCCTGCGGGCAGTTGCGGGAAGCGTGTGCAGACCGCCATCTCCATGCCCACGGCTGGAGGGAGTGCTGGGCCTGGCCTGCGTCCTCCACCGCTGGGCCTGGCCGTGTCCCTTCTCCTTGCTCTGTAGAGGTCGAGCATTCAGTTAAAAGGTGTGACTCAGCGTGAGCGCCCTGAGCCCGTGGGACTCGGGTCCCTGACCACGGGGCCCGGTTAAGCAGGGCTGGCTGGCTGCTCCCGACACGCGTCGCTGACCCTAATGGCTCCCTATTACCAGATGCAATTGAGCATCTGAGCCAAGGCTGGGCGAGGACAGGGGAGGGAGGAGCGTGGATTGTGCGGGGTGTCGGGGAACAAAGGTTTGATTTCTCCAGAGCACAGCCCTCTGATGGGAGAACGGGGAGACAAATGTGTTGCTAATTTAATTAAGTAGTATGAGATTTCTTGGTGTACAGATGCCACTCAGAACGGGACTAATCAAGAGCAGGTGACAATAGTGAGCAGTCACACAGCGTCGGGTCCTAGCAACCCGGCTGGGGCAGTGGGCCCGGGCTCCCCAGGCAGGACACCGCTGGGCTGCCCAGCCCTCCACCCACTCTTCCCTGCAAGCTCGCCAGGAGCAGGGTCCACTCCCCCGTTTGCGGCCTGTGCTTCATGTTTGTTCTGTTCTCTCCAAGAAGGCAGAGGTCCCGTGGGGCCTCAGAGCCCGTCTGGAGTCAGCCACATGAATGGCAGGTGGCCCAGCACGACGCCGCGGCTCAACGTGGGGAGCACACCCAGGCAGTTCCTGGGCACCTACTGCTCAGCCCGGCCACCCTGGCCTCCCCCTGGTGGCTTGTAGGGCAAAGGCTGAGCTGGGTGCCCAGAGGCACCATGGGAGTGATGCCACTCTGTAACTGCGTTGAAAGGGGCATGACATGCCCTGCCTGTACCCCAGGCTGCTGTGAGCCACTGTGACCCACTGTGACCTCACTGCAGAAGACCCGCTGCACTAGGAGAGGCAACGCTCCGGTGCGAGTAGGTGTCCAGCACAGGGAGCGGTCACAGGCAAGCGTCTTTCTGGAGAGCCTGAGGCTGCTGGGGCTGCCTCACCTCCGGAGACGCTGGGCAGCACTCGGAAAGTCCTCATGCTCCTCGATTCCTCACTCCCACTCTGGAACGGGCGTAGAGCTCATCTGGGTTCTCAGAAGTTCTGGATTAGCGGAGAGCAGACCTGCCCTTCTGGCGGACAGGGCTGGGGGCACAGGTGAGGTTCCTCCGCTCCCCAGGGCTGCCGGTCAGTCTGCGTAGTACCAGCATGTCCACACCACACCAGGTGGTGCCCTGCGGATAAAGAGCAGAGCAGACAAGGTCCCTGGGCAGGGGGTCTGGGCTGCAGCAGTTCCCTGGGGATCGGTGCCAGCTTTATTGAATATCCTACTCCACAGAGTTTGGGAATGCCTGGGGATTTCAGAGAAGCATCGCACTCCTCTACAAAGCACCACCAACCAGAGGAAGTTGGCTGTATCTCCTCCTAACCCTAACCCTAACCCTAACCCTAACCCTAACCCTAACCCTAACCCTAACCTTAACCCTCCTAGGGAGGAGAGGAAATGCCAGACGGGAAGGATGACTTGCAGCAGAAGCTCACTCTTGCTAAGTGCTTTCAAGGAAGGACACTTTCTGGAAATGCCGGAATTGTCACCCAGAGCTCAGACCGGGGCCAGCAGATTCTTCAGCACCTTGCAGGCACCTCACAGCCCCACTCCCACAGGAATTGGCTGGGGCCTGGGAGGCAGTTCTTATTTCCTTTTGTGCTCATGAGGAAATGATGGGAGGCTAGTGGTTCCTCACTGGATATGACCCGGCCTTGGCGGGTGTCACTGGCTGCCAGGCTGCTCGGGAAGGGCTCTTCCTGCTGTTCCCTGAGTGCAGAATGCTCGCCGCCCTGCTCAGCCTGAGGGCAGCTGAGGGGCTCCGAGCAGGACCCCGGAGTGCACACGTGGGTGATGAAGGTGGGCGCTGAGGAGCCTCTGGCCAGCCCTGCTCCCTGCCCCTGCTGCAGGCTGCTGGAGGACTCTGTCCCCGCACAGAGGTGATTCCTGCGGGAAGCCGGACATCAAGCCTCTGCTGAGCCTGGGCCTGGGCTGGGCTTGCTGTCTTTGAGGGTGAATCCAACAGGGACAGAACAGCAGGACTTGACTTTGAACTGAGTTCTGCCACAGGGAAATGCACAGCGTTTTAACGGAGGCACCGGCCCCGAGAGTGTGGTTCCAGGGCTGGCGTGGCTGGAGAGGTCCCTCTTGCTCCAGTTTCTAGACGTTCCTAAGCCTTAGTGGCCTGTACAAAGAGCCAGTGGCCTCTGGGTGCTGCCTCCTGGAACTCTGCATGGCAGCAGTGCCAGCCCAGAGCTGAGGACACAGGCGGGAGGGAAGCGGACCCTCAGTGCTGACTGGGGCGTGTGAGCCAGGGGGCGGAGGCCGAGCTGGCGTCTTGCTGTGGGGACTGGTGGCAGCAGGGCAGCAGCTCACTCTGTAGGGACACCACCCGCTCCCTGAGAGATGCCAGGGGAGGGTGTCATGGCCAGGCTCCGGCAGCCCTCGGAGGTGCCAGAGAGCAGCCCAGCAGCCTCCGTCTGCCTCCTCCAGGCTGCCCTGGGCCCTGCTTTGGCCTGGCCGGACACACTTGTCAGGACATGCCCAGCTGCCTGTCCCCCGGGCTCCCAAGTCCATGCAGGCACGTCCAGGCGTGAAGTGACGGGACTCTGACGGCCACAACCTCACTGCTCCATCCTAGTTTGAACGGACGGGTGCGTGGTGACTGTGGGCAGGTGGGCATGGCTGGAGGGACGGGTCCCTGGGGCTGCCCTGGAAGGCGCCTCAGCCCTGCTGCCCCTTCCCCTCCCTCTTTGCTCCCTGGCTGCCATGAGCAGACTCCCTTGTGCCCTCTGTCTCGCCCTTCTGCCATGGTGTGCCGCCTCACCTTGGGCCCAGACCCATGCGGTGTGTGGCCAGGGAGCCACATGCTGCATGCACCTCTGAAACTTCCGCACATTTCCTGGTCTAGGTCGTTCTCGTCAGGTGCTGTGGTCACAGTGTTGCAAAGCTGGCTGCACAGTGAACGTGCTTGAGGCGCATCTCTTAGCTGATGCTTCATTTCAGACCTTCTGCCCTCAGTGTTCCTGGGTTGGCAACACCGGGAGGCGGAGCGGAAGTCAGGAGCGAGAGCCTGGCTGCAATCACGGGAGTCACCGCCTCCGGGGACTTGGCTTCCTTCACTGGCTATGGAAAGTGCTCAGAGGGAACAGTGGCAGGTGGCAATTCCAGGATCAGGGTTCACACTCAGGCAAGCCCCTCCCAGGAGCCAGGAGACTCCTGAGAAGATGCCTCTGAATTCCCTTCCTCTGAAAGGAGTTGCCAGGAAGCACTGCAGTCGGGGACGGAGCGAGGCCTGGGACGGAGCGAGGCCTGGGACGGGCGCTGGGACTTTGTTGAGCACAGTGTCCAGACCACAAGGCACCAAGTGACTTCCAGGTATCTTCAGCCATTCTCCAGAATTTAAGGGTCACTCCTTGACAGTTTGGTGTCGTTTTCAGTGGACTTAAAAGTCACTTTTTTTCTGATATTTTGTTTGGATCACGATTATGAACAAGTCTGGAGAAGGTCTTGACAGTTTTTGAACTCACTTTCCCAGCCGGCTGGTTTGGAAACAGGAGTCGTTTGCTTCTTATTTGGGATGGTGGGAAAGCTCTGTGCCTTCAGGAGAAGCTGTGCTTTGAAGTTTGATTTCCCAGCTTTTCCTGGGCTGGCAGTGTGCACCGTGACCGTGGCAGTGACAGTGAGACGCAGCCATGCCAGCCTGTGGTCACGAGGGAAAGAGCTGGCCCTCTACAACATACATGCCACCAGTGCTTTTCAGACGAATGTAATTTTTTTGGTTCAGGAATTGAACCCAGGGCCTTGCACGTGCTAGGCAATCACTCTACCTGTGAGCTGAAACTCCAGTCCCTTTCTATTTTATCTTGAGACAGGGTCTTGCTAAGTTGCCCAGGCTGACCTGAAACTTGCCATCCTCCTGCCTCAGTTTCCTGAGTCACTGGGATCCCAGACCTGGCCACCACCCGTGGCTCAGACATTTTGTTTCGTGTTTTTATCCTGCCATGTCTGGAAACCACCCATCTGCGTGCAGCTGGGAAGCTCACACTCAGCATACAATGGGCCCTGTGCTAGGTGACTGTGCCCACTGGCTGACAGAAGGGTCTGAGCAGCTCCGAGCTGAGCTGGGCCACCTGTTGGGCTCAGTGCTTTTGACACACTTCATTAGGCATATGGGGACCCGGGCCTGTGGTGAGGAGCTGCATCTGCCTCTGTGTAAGGAAGAAGCCTAACGCTAATATCAACCCGCAAGGCCACACAGTGGCTTAAACTGCCCCCCTCTTGTGTGTCTGTGGGAACCCACCTCTGTCAGCAAAATCCTTGAAGTAGAAGATATTTTAATACACATACCACGATTTTATTTTCAAATGTCTCAAATTTGGAAGGTCTACAGGATCTCAGTTTAACCAAGGTGAGAGTCACGAGATCCAAGGTGCTTCAAAGGAAAAATGATATTCTACAGAGCCAGTGTGACCAGGTCCCAGTGTTTGTGATACTGGGGAAAATCTGAACTTTGGCACAATGTCTTTTAAATTGTTATACATTGAAGTCTTAATTAGTGTGATTTTATACTCAAAGTCATCGCAGGACAATATATTCAATATTTGAGCTCATCCCTAGTTTGAGATTATTGAAACATCCCTTTTCTTTAGTGGTCATGAAAAATTGAGAGTTGGCTAAACCGCCTGAGAGAAGTGGAGAGAGCGAGGAGGACGTGCTGTGGAGGTAGACGGAGCCCGGGCAGAAGCTGGAGAAGGCCTGAGAGCCAGCAGCACCAGAGAGAGTGATTAATTATGAATGCACCAGAGAGAATCTATTATAAGGAGCCCCACAAAATATAAAGGGAGAAATATAGGTCCTTAAAAGCACAGTGTGTGAGTGCTGCAGGGTGAGAACAAATAGGAGGGTTTTTTTTTTTCATTAAACTAATATCCCATTTGATTAAAGAGTGAGCGATGTAAGCGTTCGTGAGATGGGAGTGACGAAGTCGGGAGAGATACTCTTGAATTTGCTGAGTCCATATTCTTTTTGCAAAACCGTTCAACAGGAAAAAGACCAAAGGAAAGCACCAATGCATCGCACAGCTGTCCCCACGTGGGCCGGGGTTCCTCGGACACAGGCCCTGGAGAGCGCGTGCCATGGCCCTCGCCACCGTACCAGCAGCCAGGGCTCCTGCTTGTTCCAGAGCTTCTCAAGAACCAGCTGCGAACAATTAGAGGGCTCAGTGCTGGAATCGGACCAGCATCTGCATATCGTGGAGAAAAGTCATTGGACATTAAAAACGACACTAAAAACCAGTAAATAGGAAGGGAATAAGTGGATCCCTCACGAGAATAGACATCCTGCTCTGGGTGCTGAGTGTGCGGTCAGATTCCGGGGTGCAGACCGTTGCAGAAGACAACAGGAACGTAGGTGTGTCGTGTGCTTAGGGTCCTGTTTCTCAGCATGCAGACGGGCTGTGTCTTAAGTCAAGCATGCAGGCGACTTTCACTTCTGCACAAACACAGAGGATGGAAGACGCTAGCTCCTCATACGGAGCATTCAGGGCTATCGACAGACAGGCACGTTGAACGAAAAGAGCAAAAATGCGCACAGGCAACAACGCAGAAGGCAGGTTGGGTGGCACAGCTGGATCTGAGCTTCCACAGCCAGATCCAGCGGGTGATGTGGGCCTCCCCAGGTCCCCAGCCCCTGGCAGTGGGCAGGCACTGCCCAGAGTGCTAGACTCATCCTGCCCATCAGCCCTGCAGCCGCTGCTGGAGGAATGGCCGTCCCCTGGTAGAAGCGGGTGCGCCTGGTGCAGGGTGGGCTGCGGCACGAGAGGGGAGAGTCAGAAGCCCCGCCCAGCCCCACCGGCTCCCTGGCCATCACAGGGCAGCAGATGAGTGCGGGCATGTGAAAGGGACATGCCACGGGGGAATTGAGGTTGGCGGGCCCAGCAAGGGGTGGCTGGGCTTGCAGTGGTGGAGAGTACTCAGGAGAAGGTGCTGGGCAGGTTCATCTCAGAGAGAAGTCCTCAGAGGGCCAGAGGAGCCAGGGCATGGGCCAGGGAAAAGGGAGGGAGACCCCACATGGTGAGCTGCCATGAGGGGCAGGCTGGGGTCGGGGTCAGGGCTACCGTGAGGGTTGGGTCAGGTTGGAGGCAAGAGAGGGCTTAGGGCTTGGGTTTGGGGTTTGGCTGAGTTTAGGATTGTGATCAGAGTGGGGTTGGACTTGGGATTTGGATGGGGTTTGGGTTTAGGCTTAGGATTAGTGTTGGGATTGGGTTAGGTTTAGGATTAGGGTTAGGCTTAGCATTGGAGTTGGGACTAGGGTTGGACTCGTTGCTTTAGGGTTAAGATAGGCTTGGGCTTGGGCTTAGGTTTAGGTCAGGGGTTGGTTGGCATTAAAGTCAGTGTTAGGGTTGGGTTAGGGTTAGGGTCAGTGTTAGCATTGGGCTTGTGGTTCGGGTTGGGTTGGGGTCAGAGTTAGCATTAACTTTGGGGTTACAGTTAAGATTATGGTTTGGATTTGTGCTAAGGTTTCATTCTTGTGTTAGGGTTAGGTTGGGGTTGGCCTGTGGTTAGGGTTGTTTTTGGGTTACATTTAGGGTCAGGACCCAGGAGGGCTTGCCGTTTGGGAGGGTTTTCCCCCTGGATCCATGTAAGGAGCTGCCTTCCTGGGTGTTGGCCTTTGACTGGACAGTCTTGGTTGGATTCTGTCTCTTCTCACTTCTGGAGTGGAGGTCTCTGAGTTTCACGTTCCTTCTGAAGTGGCCTCAGTCGGTAGAGCTGTTCAAGGCCCTCGTCTTCAGGATCAGGAGGCCGAGTTGCTGTGGTGCCCTGTCTGCTCGGCCAGCTCGTCTGGCGCTGGGCGTGCCCTACCTCCGAAACCCGGGCGAAGGTTAATGTGAGAAGCTCAGTGCAATCCAGTCCTTCAGTTCCCATCTTCCTAAGTGAGGCGGGCAACAAGGGGCAGCCTGAGCGTTTGCCTTTGCCCTTGCTGGGCCGAGCTGCCGTCCTGGCTCCCATGCCCTGCAGGCCTCCTGGGGAAAGGACTGGCAGGGCTGGGAGGAGTAGGCGATCTGCTGGGGACACAGAAACTGGGCCCGGGCTGTTGGGTCTGGTTGGTTCATGTGGTGTCCCAAATCAGCGCCAGCGACATGGGCGTGAGGTGCCCTGGCCGAGGTGCACTCATGCAGATGAAATGGGAATTTAACAATGTCTCTGGGTGAATGCGTGTTGTCCTTTTTTTTGAGGGTGTCACATGATCTCGCTGTGTGACATCGCAAATCTCCATCCTGGCTTTGTTGGCCTCTATGCATGAATAATTTTCCCAGTGCTTGTTTTTAGTGAAGCCAGAGAAAGAGCGCATTAGGGGCGCACAAGCTCTTGTTGTTGGCGATCAGCATTCTGTGGGTCTGAGCTGGCTTACAACGGTGTAAAGCCCCTGGTGGCATGTGTTATAATATATGAGGCATTGTCCCCAAGAAGAACACACGAGAGAAAGAACATTGTTCTACGAGGGAGCAATTCATCGGGTTTTTCCCAGAGACTCTTGGGTCAAGTTTTTATAGGCTATTTGATTTTCAAATTCTTCCTTTGCCCTCTTTCCTCTCTGCGAGCAGAGTGTCCAAACTTGTCTACATTCACTTCCCATGTTTTGTGCATGGTAGATGTCCTTTAAAAAGAGTATCTCAAATAAGTCTTTATTCTTGTTTTGTTGGCTCTCATTCTGTGTTTTCATGAACTTTGGCCCCAGCCATGGCAACTGCGGGAAAATGCTAACAGTGATTGACAGGATTAGAAAAGCCGGGTCCCCATCCGCATTTCAAACACTTGGGGAACAATGGGTCTGGGTGTGAGTGAATTAATGAGGGACAGGGCTGTCAAAAGAGCACACATACTTTACATAAACCTGATTATCTTTGCATGGCAGAAATGGAAGGGAAATACAGGAGGGGGCCCTTTTGGCTCTCAGTGCACCTCCAAAGGAGTGCTGGCCGGCGGCCTTGCGGGGCTTCCTGGCCTATAGATCAGCCATGGTATTTAACAAGTCTATTCAGGGCCCGGGCTCCTGAACAGCACTCTGCTCACGACACAGCACCTCTGTGTCTTATATTTTACCCTGAGAGCAAGGCATTGTTTAACCTGCACTCCGAATGCATTCCGGTAATTAGAGCTGCCTGCGGACAGCGCCCGCCCCGCCCTGCTGGGGCACCGTGCAAAGCCAGCCGGCCACTGGGCAGACGTCATCCTGGAGGGCCTCTGGAGGTGGTGCCACTCAGTGCCACGTTTGGGCTGAGGCTTCAGAACTTCCTGGGTGTGAGGGTCAGCGCCTGACGGTGGCGGTCTTCAGCCAGTCTCTCTAAGAAGTCGCCAGAGCTCATGGAAGGCTATGTGAGCAGGGCTTCAACAGTTGCCTTGAAAACCCTGTAAATAATCATGTCCCATCATTCACGGGTCATGCTCCTGCATCCCGGTCACCAGACGCAGCCCGGGACACCCCCGTCCTGGTCGCCCAAGGTGCCTGCAGCATGTGAGGCACAAGGACCCACTGTGATGTCCAACGGCAGGTGGCAGGTGAGCTGGCGACCCTGCCCAGAGCAGGGCACCAGTGGACGGGGATGTAGAGACTGATGGGAGCAGACAAGGCCATGCGGGGCGGAGCTCTGTCCCCAAGCCAGGAGGACCCAGCAGTGCCCACCCACCTGTCTGTGGGTGGCATCTCCTCTGATGCCAGTCCAGGGACACAGGACAGGTGTGAGCACAAAACTACTTGAAAGGCGTTGTGGCCAGTGTCCATATCCACCTCAATGCACAGACCCAACACACGGAGGCATGCACACGCAGAGGTAAGAAGGGCGGGTGCCCCCATGCCCCCCAGGAGATGTTATCTGCTGCTGGAATTGGGGGGCCCAGGCAAGACCCCTCTCCCCAGTGCAGCTGTGGAGAGATGTGCTTCCAGACTCACTCCAGCCTGTCGCCTGAGATTCTCCCCTCCTTGCAGTCCAGGAATGGGTGGCAAATGCTGGACCGATCCTGTCCTGCCGCGGGGTCTGGCACTGCCCCCCGCCCAGCCAGCAGATGGCTCTGTTTGACACACCTCCTGGGCCCCTGCCTCAGGGGCAGCTCTTCCCGGTCACCAGGCCTGCAGGATGGACGTGAAGGAGGAGCCCTTGCGCCTGCTCTCCCAGAGGCCAGTGTGGAGCAGGCCAGAGACTCTGGGGACCCACACTGCCCCACTCCTTAAACGCCCTCTGGTTTCAGGGAGGTCGGATAAGGACTGACCCCAAATTCGCCTGCCGCTGTTTTCCTGATTCCCACAGCCACAGAATCAGGCTCCTCTCCAGTTCTGCGTCGGAGCACTTCAGAGACAGCGGCAGGCAGAAGGTGTCGGGGAAATAGGTATTTGCTGGATTTGATTTTCAAATATTCATAGTCTTGGTACGTTCAACACAGCTCTGAAAGGAACTCCGTGGGTCGCTGATCACAGGCTTACTCTGGTAGTCATTTATGTTTAAAAGGCGTTTTAAGAAAAGGGGTTTATTTGTCATGGTTTGATACTATAAATAAAAGTTAACTAAAATAAATCTTTAAAATAGTTTTAAAATTCTACTTTAAAATTCCATACTTCTGCTAGGGAAACATGCTTCACCACCTCAAGTGCACATGTGACCGCGTGACGATGTGACCCTACGACATGTACAATCAGAAAAATGAGAGATGACTCTCCGTTTATGTATGATTTATCCAAACACATTAATACATTCTGTCATGTACAACTAATTAGAACAAATTAAAAAACTAATTAAACAAATCCCATACTTTTGCAAGGTAGAATACACATTGGAATTTTCTTTTGCACCTTCATTTCTTCTGATGAACCCTCTTGGGAAAATCATTTCATCTTTTGAGGCCTCAGGACAATGCTGTCAATTGACTGCAGATCTGCGACTCAGGAGCTTGGCAAGCAGGTTTTCTAGTCCACGTGGAGATCTCGTTTTAGCTATTTACACACTTCTAGGCATCTGGACCCCAGAAACACATCCACCACCTAAAAACTCACTGCTGAGGTCCTCATGGGGACAGCAAGCCTCTGCTGAGGGGCAGAGGAGGGGTTGAAGCCACCGGCTCCCCTCTACTCACCAGAGGAAGCTGTGCACGGCCTTCCTGATGTCACAGTGGTTTCCTGTGGGTTGGAAGTCTGCAGGTTCCCAGGGGGAGGACGGTTTCAGTGAGCACCTTGTTCTAAGAGGGGCTGGAGGCAGTGCTCGCGGCTGCATGCAGGTGAAGTGGAAACCGAGGCAGCAGTGATTTCTGGTGGGCACCGAGGTCTGTGGAAGAAGTCCACGTTTGCATGTGGCTCTCTGAGGCCTGTTCTCTTTGCTTACTCTCCACATTGAGGTCCTGGTGCTATTTACATATGACTGCTTCCTCTAACCCCAGGGCAGGCGTCCTTGAGTTTCCTACATTTTACTTTAAAAAATGTTTTCAATGATCATGAAACATTTTACACAGATGTTTCAAAGACTTTGATAGAACATCTGAACTCCTTGTAAGGGATCAACACTTCCTCCTCCTGCCAAGGATCTGAGGCTGACTATGGAGGACCCCGACCAGACTTCCCTCATCCCCTCCACAAGGCCCGGAGACCACCAGATCCACGCTGAGGCTGCTGCTGCTGCGCCTCCTTGGTCTCCGGCTTCAGGAGGCTGGAGGTGCCTGGAGGTGGGAGGAGAGTGGCCTGGAGCCCTGGTTCCTCCCACAGGGCTGCCTGTCACTGCCTCCGGGCTGAGGGAACACCTAGGGCAGGTGGACCACTGGCCCACTCAGGCCTGGTCCCTGCTGAAGGCAAGAGTGGACAGATCCTGCTGGGCCTGGAGCCCATGTATGCATGGCCAACCCTGGTGGTCTCCTGACCCTGCCAATCCTGGGAGCGAAGTCCCTATGTGACCTCCCCTGCTGCCCTCCGAGAACAGGTCTGTCTCCGGCCAGGCCTACTGGATACGTCCTTTGCAGTGGTCATGTTGGTGCTTATGGACAGCCAGGGTGGGCCACTGGTGGAGGTGTGCTGCTCATGTGGGTCACCAGGAGTGAAGAAAAGGCGGCTCCAGCTGGGGACATCTTGTCTCCCTCACCTGTCCTCCCTCCTGGGCTGGCCTACCTCAGTGCAGCCCCTGGGGGCTGCTCGGACCCCTTCCCAGGCTCAGACTGGACTTGCTACACAGTTTGGGGCAAGAAGAGTGAGCAGGCTCATCGTGGCTGAGGGCCTGACTCAGGTTAGCCCACGTCGCAGCCTGGGGAGGCCAGGCCCTGGTGCAGTGAGGAGGACCAGGCGGGTGGTGTCCGGGCACAGAGCCCAGGTGTGAGATTGAGGAGGGCTCTGAAGGGTCCCCACAGACTGGAGACCAGGGGCTGGGGCTGGGTTTTGACCCCATGGTGGTCACAGAGTGCAGGGACAAGACCGAAACAGTTCATGTGAGAACCCGAGGAGTCTGCTTAGAGCTCTGAGAGGAGCCCTAGATCCGCAGGGCCTGTCCCCAGCTGGACGGGTCCCAGGAACGCACTCTTCCCCATGCCTCATGCCTGGGAGGTGGCTGGTAACATGGTGCTGGCTGAATGACGCGGGATCTGCAGAGCCACCACTGTGACTGCCAGGTCTGGCGTCCCCACAGCTTCAAGGCCGTACAGGACAACTCAGGAACGGGCTCCTGAGGAGGGCGAGCCACATGCTGCTCTCAGTTCCCAGACGGTGCCTACTCTGCTTCCAGAACGAGAGGCTAATGTAAAAGAGACAGACTGCGAGGCAGAGAAAGGGCAGGGAGCCACCGTCCAGCCACCCCTCCTGGCTGAGGGCGGAGGAGACGGCTGCAGACCCACAAGGGGTTGTTCTTCTATCTAGGAGGAAGCTGGCTCCGGCCCCAGGACACTGCGGCCTCAATGACCTGCACCAGGACAGCAGCCACGGTGCACAGCCAGGGGGTACTCCAGGCTCCTCGGGACCTCCGGGAACTACCTCACCTTGCTGTTGGCCACCAGGGTCATCGCGTCATCAGCCCCAAAGTGCAGGCTGGACCTGAGTGGCGTCTCTGGTGTTGGAGTTTGACCAGGAGGTGAGTCCTTCCCAAGGGCAAGTTCTGCCCTTGCCACCCGAGGTAGTGCCTGCCACTCCAGGTGCCATAGCTCCAAGCAGCCTCTGGGAAGTGTGACCTAGGAAGAGGAGGCCTAGGGCTGGGGAAGGCGCTCAGAGGGACAGCGAGAGCTCTTGCTCCCAAACTCCAGGCATTGGGTTAGACGCCCAGCACCACACAAAACAAACAAACAGAAGCAGAGCAGCCTCCCTGAGAGCCAGCCTCTGCTTTCTGACTTCAGGGCTTGGCGCTCAGGCCTGACTGCCCCTGGGGACTGAGGGCTGGACAAATGTCCTTTCAACCTGGATTTGGAAGAGCATCTGTTGAGTCACAGATCCAGGCTTCTGTGCTTGTTTTGCTTTACTCTTTGCAGGCCTGGGGGACCCGGGCCTCTTGGGTTCTAGGCAAGCCCTGGGCCCCTGGGCTACAACCAGCAGCAGGGTCAGCACTGTGCAGTCACTGGAGGTCATTCCTGAGCCACTTCCCACCAGCAGAACTGGGCAGGGGAGTGGAGTCAGTGGGACCTGGGTCACACTGGGCAGGACACCTCTGGACAGTGGAGGCCCTTAGGTAGCACTGTGCACTGACCTCCCTGCTGCGGGGCTCTGGAGGGGACAGACGTGTGCCATCTGAGGCCACCTTGCCGGTTCTTTATTTCAAAGGAGCAGAAGTGTCCCTGGCACCCCAGTGACACCAGTGGCCTGTGCCCGCCAGGAGGAGGGGCTCTCCGAGCTCACACCTGCTGCAGGAGCGGGGCCAGGCCAGCGGGACCCCAGGACACTGCTGCCGAGGCTGCTGCCCACCTGGCGTCTCCTCTGGGCCTGGTGGGTGACCCGCTTACCTGTGACCTCGCCATCTCTGGGCACGTCCACACCAAGCGTGTGCTCAGGTCCGGAGTCCTTCCCGTGGCGTCCGGAAGCCCCTCTTCCTCAGCCCCTGTGGGAACAATAACTGGGTGACTCGGCGTCTGCTTGGCCTGGACCCGGCAGGGAAGGGTTAAGGCGGCGATTTCTCAATCAGCCGTAGGAAGCCTCAGGTCAGCTTTGCTCATAAAACTCTGCACAAATATTTCTTTTTCTATCAGAGGAATTCTAATTCTCCACACAGACCAGGGCCACTCAGATTATTACACATTATTAAAAATTAATTTAAAAAATGGCCTGTTCTCGAGAGGTGCTGCAGAGACGTGTGTCCAAGTTGGAAATTACAGCAGCGAAAGGACTGAAAGGCCGGGCATCGCGTGGGCACAATAAGCCCCAGAAAATTGCTCTGTTCACTGTGACCTCTGCCCTCACCAATTTTAGTCATTCTCTTTGGCAGAGTGACTTCAAATTATCACGAGCAGACCCTAAAATACAAGAGCAAAGCTCTCATCTCTCTAATGGCGTTCTGGGTGCATTAGGACGGCCGGGCTGCGTGCTCCTCAGAAGGCCACCAGGGCAGGTGAGTGCTGCTGCTGACTGCCCAGTGCTCTGCAGAGTGTCCCCCTGCCTCTCAGATGCCCTCATGCTGCCCAGTGCTCTGCAGAGTATCCCCCTGCCTCTCAGATGCCCTCGTGCTGCCCAGTGCTCTGCAGAGTGTCCCCCTGCATCTCAGATG
>JAJEJO010000187.1:1091452-1104073 GCA_020662805.1 Glaucomys volans | reverse complement strand
TGGGAGAAGGCAGGAAGAGGGAAGAGAGCAGTGAGGATGGGGAGCACCGACTCCACAGATTTTTAAAGTACAGCTAACCTTGGTAAGCATTTGGAAGTGGTGCTTATTCTGTGTGTGTGGTCTAGTGAGAAGACACAGGACTTCAGGATGGGGAATGGGAGATGGAATAGTACTCTGGGCAAATTTTCTGCAAACCTGAGTCTAGGATGTATGATATCTGTCAGTCAATCCAAAGATGCAATCACTGTTCATCCCCATCCACCCATCTACTCATCCACCCATTCATCCATCTACCCACCTATCCATCCATCCACGCATCCATCCATCCATCCACGCATCCATCCATCCATCTATCCATCATCCATCCATCCATCCATCCATCCATCCATCCACCCATCTATTCACCCATCCATCCATCTATCCATCCATCCATCCATCCACCCATCCATCCACCCATCCATCCATCTACCCATCTATCCATCCATCCATTCACCCATCTACTCATCCACCCATCTATCTATCCACCCACCCACCCATCCACCCATCCATCTACCTATCTATCCATCCACCCACCCATCCACCCACCCATCCATCCATCCATCTACCCATCTATCTAGCCATCCATCCATCCACCCATCTACTCATCCACCTATCTATCTATCTACCCACCCACCCATCCACCCATCCATCTACCCATCTATCTATCCATATACCCATCTATTCACCCATCCATCTATCTACCCATCTATCCATCCATCCACCCATCCATCCATCCATCTACCCATTTATCCATCCATCCATCCACCCATCTACTCATCCACCCATCTATCCATCCACCCACCCACCCATCCATCCATTCATCTACCCACCCAGTGAATATTTATGGAGTACTCAAGATCAATCACCCTGTTCTGGGAATCAGAAGTACTTTGATAAATAAGCTAGACAACATTTCAGGCCCTTTATTCAAATGTCCAGAATCTCAAAATGCTGGATATGTAAGACCCTCATTTCTCACCTGAGGTGGCTTCAAGTTAGACTTTCATGCCTGGGGGCAGGGGAAGGAGGAAAGGTAGCTGTATAGACACTCATGTCATAATTCACATCACTGGGTGATGTCCTGCCATCATTTTATTGGAGATTCTTCTGAAGCATCACAAAATTGGTTTTTTTTTATAATTTTGCAGTATTTGCTCATTTTCTGGAGTATTTTAGAGCTGCTGTGATACCGTCTGTAAGCTGATGAACGTGTGGCCTTTAATGTATGAATAAACACAACATGAAAGTTAAAGAGTTCCAATTTGGAACTGAAGATGTGAGTTTCATCTCGTCGATAGGAACTGTGTTTGGAGTAAGTCAACATGATGGACATGGGGACAGACTCTTGGGAGGGGACCGAGGCTCCCTCCCCACTGCTCAGTCTTCCAGGCCTCTGCTGCCCTCTGTTCTTGCTCCTGTCCATGTCTCGATCCTCAGATGCCATGGGGAACTGGCTTGGTTCCTGTTCTTGCTGGGAAGATGCCCTAGGCGGCCACAGCCGGTGAGTGCCAGGGGTGGGCAGCTCCTGCACCATGCTGGGCCTCACTCGTGGGGGATCTGCTCCAGGTGCAGAGAAAACTGCAGGCTTCCTATGTGATGGCCCCTTGGTGCCACAGCACCCTCCCAGAGGGACATGGTCCTCCCCCCTCTGCTGTCACCTTCACTGACCTTGTGTCCCCAGAGAGAAGAGGAAAGGGGCCTCCAGACTGTGGGATCTTGGAAGTGCCTAGGAAGGACCCCCAGTGAGCCTGACCCCAAGGCCCTCTGGGGCAAGCCTGCAGGGTCCGCAGGCCTCTTCTGCCCTCTGCCCTGGGCCTCATCTGGGCAGGGAGCCGTGGGGAGCATCAGGGATGCCTGGTGCTGCCCCAGCTGATGTGCCTCCAACCCCAGAGTCATCACAACCCTCCACGCCATTGAGAAACTGAGCCCAGAGGCGCCCAGAGGCCTCCAGGGGCCCGACAGGCCTGTCCCCTCCCGGGTGAGGTGGCTGCTCCTGGTGGCTCCTTTGCCTCTATAAGGGCGCTGCTGCCATGCCCGCCCCTCCAGCCTCGGTCCATGACCACCGCAGTTCAGCAGCTGCTCAGGCAACATGTGACGTGCGTTTGGCTGTGAAGTAGGAACGTGCCTTGGACCCAGAGCTGGATCAAATCTGCCCTTTCCCAAATGTGGTGATCTGCCAGGGGCCAAGGAGAACAGGCGCGGTCTTGCTACTTCCGAAGGAAGACTTCAGTGCAGAGCTGGGAGGCCAGGCAGCTGGGGGTCCAAACTCCAGCTAAGGAGTTCAACCCATCTGGTCCAGGTGGAAGTTTCCAGAGCTCTCCTGGAGGCCACTGCACCCCAGGCTTCTTCCCAGCTCCCCCAGCCACTGCTCTTCAGCAAGGTCCTCTCAGGCCACTGCAAGGGAGTCTCCATTTGCCATCCATGCAGCACCTCTCTTTCCTTCTTGGGTTCCCCAGTTTCTCTGTGAAGGAACAACCCAGTCTGAACAACCCGGGAGGCTCCTCTGCTTCCCGTGTTGCTTTTTCTGGGACAGGAGACAGCGAAGGATGCAGCCATTTGATTCTGTCACCTGGAGGTGCCAGAAGACCCTTTGTGGTATCCAGAACAAGGCCCCAGACAATTTCCTTCAAGAGTTAGTAAATTTCTTCACTGTAACAAAATAACTGACACAGGCTACTTATGAAAAAAGAGAGGTTTACTCAGTTCTCAGCTTTGAAGGTTCAAAGTCCAAGATTGGGCAGCTCCTTGGTTTGGCCTCTAGTGAGGTGGCAGTTGGTGGCACATGGTGAAAATGTGTGTGGGAGCAAATATTTGTATCTCAACCAGGAGCAAAGAGTCAGAGGGACCCAGATCCTATAGCCCCCTTCAGGGGTGGCCCCCAAGGACCTGAGGACCTGCCACCCACATCTCAAAGGTCTCACCTCCTCCTAATAAGGTCACCCTGGGATCAAGCCCTCAACACCGGGCCTTGGGGACTTGCCTAACACCCACCAGGGCAGGGGCTCCAGCACCCGTGTGTTGACAGCCCCTCCTGCCTCCCGGAGGACGGATGAGCACCCGTGCATGGGATGCGCCCATCAGAAGGGTCAGGTGTGTTAACCTTTGCCTCCATTGGAGACTCAGAGCCCAGCCGTCTCCCTCTGGCCCTGGGGACTAGGAGCCTGGTCATCTTCAGCTGCCCTGTGCACCGTGAGCCCAGGCCCGTGGGCCGCAGTGGCGCTCAGCCTGTCTCCCTCCTGCTGACCTGGAACGCACTGTCTGTGCCACCCAGTGCTGGGATGGGGGAGCTTTCAGGCTCTACCACTGAGCAGGGTGCCCGCAGCAGGCTGGCCTGAGACAGGGTCCTGCCAGCAGCTTCAGGGTTAACTCTCAGCAGTCCTTGGAAGGAAGCAAAGATGTGCACACGGTGCTGGTTTGTAAAATGAATTTTCAGTGTGTAGCCCACAGACGGCCATTGGTCGTGGTCCATAAATAAGAACAGTGCTGACGTTTATTGTTGTAGGGAGTGATCGTAATCGCGGGCCTGGACTCCCTGAATGCCTCCCCTGTGCTGTGCGGCCAGACCCATCACCGCCACGCTCTCCCGAGAGCACTATTGCCCACCGAGGACCGATCAATACTTCATCTGCAGACTGTCTTGATGGAGGACGTCTGGACCCACCCTGGGCTACTGATAAAGACGCCTTTTTCCAGGCCAACTCGTAGGAACGAGGAGGTGAAGCAGGAGAGGGAGTCAGCCCAGGCTCCTGCAGGAACCAGGAAGGTCACAAGCAGAGGGCTGGGGCAGCTTCGAGCCGTGCCCACGGGGGAGGGCGGCCTCCGGCTCTCCACAGCTGTGCCTCAGCATGACGCGTCTAAGAGCCTGAGTGGGCCTGGAAGCCTTTGTCTGGAGAAGACGGTGCAGGTGACCTTGGAAGCTCTTATGTTCTGAAAAACCAAGGTCTTCCAGGGGGTAGCCCAGCGCTCTGCATCCCACTCCTGTCCTTGGACAGGACTCTGGTCTGACCCGTCCGCTCCTGATTTCTTCCCTCCAACACCGTCTTTGCCAGCAATCCCAGCACTTGCCGAGGTCCGGAGCCAGTGTCAGCTGCGGAGTTGAACGGGAAGGTGTGGGGTTAGCTTGGCAAGGCGTCGGCTTCAACCAGCATCAGAGGACGGAGAGCATCCAGGTCCTCCACCGCTCTCTGGCTGACTGCAAGCAGTCCTGCTTTCCAGCGTCTGTGACTAGCGCAGGCAGGCCCTTCCTCACCACGGAGGGAGGGTAGCAACAGGAACCCACGCACAGGGAGGGAGCAGAGGGCGGGACCTAGCCGGCTTGCAAGGCCAGGACGTGGGCAGGCCCTGCACAGGAGGGGTTGGCTGTCCCACCCAGGAGTCCAGGCTTCTGCGATACTGTCAGCCGTCTCTAAGATCAACACTGAACGATGCCTGAGTCTCCCGTGACTGTTACATGGTGGGATCACCTTCCCTGGGCACAGGCGAGAGGGCCACTGCCGCGGAGCCCGGGATCTCTAGTCCAGGAGCCACGGCCCCCAACCTGCTGAAGTCTGGAGCTGAGAGCCTTAGCTCTCAAAGGGTGTGGAGCGCGGAGGCCTGAGAGGCAGGGCCTCCCCTGCAAGCAGACCCCGGCGGATCCTGACTCGGGTCCTTCCTGAGCAAAGGATGTTTCCTGGCAAATCTGAGAAGAAAATTTGGCTCCCACTTCTGCATGCTGCACCAGCCCGAACGTCCCCACCCTTCACCCAGTGGCATTTAACATGTGGGGGAGGGCAGGTGAGCCTGAGTGGACAGACGCGGCTGGATAATGACAAGACTAGGGAAAGCGGTGGACAGCGAGTGTGCCCACTGGGGTGGAGCACTGTGCATATGGTGGGGGGAGCATGTGGACTTTACACCGAATTTTAAAATGTCCATGTTGTAGGCTGAGCCAATGCTAAAGGCCAGTGCCATCAGCACAAAGATACACAGCAAATGTGAAGACAGTGACATGAAGTCGAAGCGATTCTCATATGTGAATTTAAAAACCAACAAAAAGCAATAGAAAACAGGAGAAAAAAATCAATGGGCAACTAACAAGAGGGAAATTCCAAAGGCTCTCACCCGCCTCCTTGCCTCCAAGGAGTCCCAGCCTCCAGGGGCCTTGGCAGCTCAGCCCGAGCCATGGGCTGCACAGCAGCGCCCTGCTACCCAGCGGGCAGGAGGACGCTGGGGCGCCCCTGGGGCCCAAGGGCTGGAAGCGCCCTGCAAACCAGAAGTGTCCTGTGAACCGGAAGCCCACTGTGAACCAGAAGCACACTGCAGTGGCTCGCCTGGGGCTCGGGCTCAGGATCGGCACAAGGAAACAGGACAGGCAAGACCCAGCCGCTGACCCCGGGTGGGACCCTTGACAGGCTGATGTGGTGCCTCTGAGGTGCCCGATACTGTGGCGGGCAGCAGGGCTGTGGGAGCGGAGCTGGGAGCCGAGCTGCGACCGCTGCGCCCCGACGTCCTCCTTCAGGTGCCCGCGGTCACTCTGCACGTCCACTTCTCCCAAGTGGCAGGTGGGAGCCAGGACCTGCTGCAGGAGGGCCGTGGGCCCCTGCCCCACAGGGCTGCCGCCTCTGGGAATGTCCACGCTGGGGTCACGTGGTCCGCAGGCGCCCAGCTCTGCGGTGGGGCACGTGGTCAGCCGCGGGCCTCTGTGAAGAACGAGGTGGCCTCCTGCCCAGAAAAGCTGTTCACAGTGCTGACATTTGAATTTCAAGCAATTTTCACGTGTCATGAGATCTTCTCCTCTGGACTGTTTAAAAATGTGGAAAGCATTCCTAGCTCAGGGCCCTACAGACGTCGGCACCGGGGAATCTGGCTCAGGCTCCACGGTTCATTTGTTTTTAAATAACTGTTTTCCTATGCGTTTGAGGCCTCAGCACCAAGTCAGAAGACACAGAGCCAAATGGGGACTCTGGTGACAACGTGGCTCCATTCTCTGGGCCTGAGGGGCGGCCACGTCCAGGTGGGGAGGAAAGCAGTCGGCTCGTGCAGCAGGGAAGCTGAGAGAAGGTGGGGCCCAGGCAAGGGTTAGCCCCCAAGGGCAGGCCCAGAGACTGGCTTCTTCAGTCACATCCCCTGCCCGCAGTCACCACCCAGTTAGTCCATTGGCATTGTTCAGCACAAGTGGGTTAGTCCTGATGAGGTCATAGTTCAGGACGATTTAATAAAACTAGCCCAACTTGCCACAGGACACTGCGATCACCCCAACAAGAACAGAACGGAGAGCAGGTCACACTGGGAAGCTGGCAGTGGCCAGTGTCCATGCAGATTTCATGTCCCTGTGGTATACTTTGGAACAAGGTGGGCAGGGCTTGGGGGGTGGAGGGGCAAGACTGCCCACAGCTGGACCTCTTGGCCCAGAAGGCACGGGTTCACACAGAGGCTTCCCTGCCCAGCAGTAGGCGGCCTTGGGCTGCACCCTCATGCTGGACTGCCGTTGGGCCCAGCACCTCCGTCGCCCTCATCTTCTCGCCATCTTAAATGCAAAGTGGAGGGGATTCTGTGTCCTGCCACCTCTTTCCAAGAATCTTAATAAGGAAAATGATGAATTCCTGGGTGGGTGTGAGCTGGCACTCAGGACTTATCGGACCCTGGCTAGGGAAAGGACAGCTGTAGACGAGCAGGCCCAAGTCCGGTCAGCTTGAGGGCGTGCTTATTGGTCAGACCACCTCACCGCGCTGCTGCTTGACTCAGATGCAGGCGAGAGGCCAGCTTGGGTGGCCTGGCACCTAGCCTGCCCTCCTCAGGCTGCAGCATTGGGGCCATGGCCCCTGCCTACCTGTGAGGACGCCTACTCCAGAAGGGACGCTGGCACCCTGGCACCCACACCAGCTCCGGTTGGTGTCTGTGAGGGAGGCTCCACCTCCTGGTGTGGTGGGCCTGAGAATGGAGGGGTCAGGACGCCCTCAGCTGCAGTCTCCCTGTTTCCTAATGCCCACTGATGCAGGGACCAGGACCCAGTCCTGGGTCCCCACCTCTGTGAATTCTGCCTCCACAAGCTCTACCAGGTCCCCAAAGTGAAGATAAGAGATTCCCCCAGCTCTGTCAGGCGCGGGGGAAGCGAGCTGTCTGGACACGGCCAGGCCTTTGCTCTCCAAGGCAAAGCCTGCCCATAGGGTGACCTGTTCAACCTCCTGCAGGGCTGTCGGAGCCCAGGCTCCTGGGGGAAGGAACCTGGACTGCAGCCCATCCAGGCTTCTGGTGCCCCCCACAACACAGCCAGGAATCACAGGGCACAACCACAGCCCGCAGGGACAGCCCCTCCCATACTGTGCCCGGGGTCAGGGGCACTGAAGGAACCACAACCCAGCGGATCTCAGACCACCAGGGCCTCCCGGATGTCAGGCCAGATCCGGTGGCAGGTGCCCTTGGCCTGGGTTTCAGGGAACAGTGTTGTTTAGCAACCTAATCAGGAAATTCCCAGGACTCGTAAATCTCCCTGATTTTGTGTCTTTTCTCAGGTGATCCCCTGGATTATACAGAATGCAAGTCACTTGAACTTCCCCAGGAGGATTACACACTTGCTTGCACACGGCCCCATCCTGGCAGGAGCTGTGTCCATGTTCACAAGTGACCAGTATAGCTGCTTGGGGCTCACCTGCCTTGGCCAGAGAGGAAGCATAATGACGACCCCTGGTCACTGGCAGAAGGTCGCATCCCTGTTGCTTACATGGCACGCGTGCTCAAGGTGCGTGCCTCCATGAATCAACCTGTAGAATCAGCCCCAGCCTCCGTGGGGGACCTGCTGACTGTGCCTCGCCCAGGGGCTTGGCCTCCTTTGTTTTGTGAGGCTGGCTTTCTGACTCCCCCCGAGCACCTGCCCTGCGGAAGCTCAGGTGAGACCAGTCAGGGGGGCCTGAGCTCTTGGCTCCCGCTAGCTGTGTCCCCTACTGCAGCAGAGAAACAGGCCGACCCCTGAGAGGCAGCGCCCCCTGTGGGTCCTGGGTTGGTTCCACCAGCCCTGCTGGCGTGTCCTGGATGGTGCTGGGGCACTGGGCCTCCGGGTCTGTTGGGTGGGTGACTGAGGACGCAGTTTGCCTGGGACTCGGGGCTCCAGTACACCCCCCGCCTTCCTGCCGGATGTTTCCAGCTGCCTTGGGTCCTCGCTGGGAAGCACAGTGCTGCCTGCCTAGGAATTCCACCCCCAGATGTGCAGAATGGCGGGGTTTCTGGGGTTACACCAAGGATTTCCAATGATTCCTAGGCTGGTTACGGCTTTTTTTCTTTTTTTACTTTTTAAATTTTATTTGTTCTAATTAATTGTACTTGAGAGTAGGATGCATTTATCCATTTTGACAGATCTTACGTAGATGGAGTGTCATCTCTCATTTTTCTGATTGTACATATTGCAGGATCACATGGTCATGGTACATGGGGTAATAATGTCTTCTTCACTCTATTGTCATTACAGCTTTTAAAAGTGCTCAAAGAAAAGCCCATGTACTCAGACCTCTCGTGGCAGGTGCCCAGGGCATCTTGCAGCAGGCCAGCCCACTGAGCTGCCCAAGGGCTCCTGCCTGGCCCACCCCTTGCTTCCCTGCTGAGCTCCTGCATCTCCAGGACCCCACGGGAGCACCCTGTGAGTTTGCTAGATGAGGCCTGCAAAGTCAGGTGGATGTGGGAGCAATGGACCCACGCCATTTTAAGCACTATGAGTTGGAGACCTCCAAAGGACTTTCCAGCTCATCCAGGTCACCTGCCCACCTGCCCCCCTGCACACTGGGTCTTCAGAGTCTGCAGGGAGACTGTGGAGTCCCCCAGGAGTGAGCCAGATGGGCGCGGGTCTGCTGTTTTAACCATGGCCTTCTCTTTAGATGTGCTGCTTTGTCCGCATGTGTCCTTTCTGTCTTTGGGATGACCTGAATGTTGGACGTTCATTTGAAGTCAGCTGTCCACTTTCTAACTGTGTCTCTTCCCATTCCTGTTTTAGTGGTTGCTGTAGGGATTGCAGATATCTCTCAACATGATGGGGGTTATGTCTGAACACACCCATTGTAAGTTGAAAATGTATTTCATACTGGGCACGGTGATGCACACCTGTAATCCCAGCAGCACAGGAGGCTGAGGCAGGAGGATCACAAGTTCAAAGACAGCCTCAGCAATTTAGCAAGACTGTAAGCAAGTTAGTGAGATCCTCTCTCAAAATAAAAAATAAAAAAGGATGGGGATGTGCCTCAGTGGTTAAGAGCCCCTGGGTTCAATTCCTGGTGCCTCCCCCTAAAAAAGAGAACCAATAAAAATGTATTTCACGCATCTAACCCACCAAGTATGGTAGCTCAGCGCTCAGCATACTAGTGTGAGGGTTGGGTCCCTCCTGATGGTGATTGGCTGGGAGCTGCACTCGCTGCAGCTGCTGCCAGGAGAGAAGACCCTGCTGCCCATCACTAGCCAGGAAGTCATGACCTGAAGGATTTGTAGTGCAGTCCAGCTGGATGCAAACCGGCTGCACCATCATAGAGGAAAGAACTCTAGAGTGAAGCCCCGTAAGTCGGGGCCACCTGACTTCTAAGAGATGCAGTCACTTAGCCTCCACACTTGGAGTAAGTGTAGACTTGTGGCAGCCTCAGGTCCCACACTGCCCCACGTGGTAGGGCAACTTTCACTGGGAGACTTGACATCTCAGAATCTGCAAGACACAGCTATCCATTCTCCTCTGAGAGTCACCTATACATCAAAGCACTGAAGAGGAGACTCGTCCACGCTCAGCACATTGTGCTCTGAGCTGCCCGCGTGACTGAGCGCAGCTGCCTCATCCTGAAGGGCTCTGGGGTCTCCTTCTGAGATGTGCTTTGCCTGCTTCCAGAAGGACCTTTGCTCTGAGCAGAGCGCTGGGTTGGTAGGTCCTTCTCCTGCACTGGAACAAAGTCACTCCACTCCCAGGGAAGTCTCTGAAGCCATCGTCCCCTTGGTAGGCTTCGTTTCCCTGTCTGATTGCAAGGGTTTCTCTTTGACTCCAGCTTGCGGGAATCTGATGACCACAAACCTGTGTGTGGTTTTCTGCGTAAACCTTTGTCCCTGGTCACTGACTCTCTGACTCCATGTTTTCAGTTTCTCTCTCTGTTCTTCAGGTTGATGACTTGTATTGATCTCTCTTCAAATCTATCAACTTTGTGCCAAATGCAATCTGCTGGTAAGACCACAGTGACATTTTTTTCAGTTGGTATACTTCTGTTTCTCTCATGAGATTTCCCTATATTTTCATTCATTGGGCGTATGTTTTCATTTATGCTCTTGAACATAGTTGCACTATGTCTTTAAATCCTGTCTCTTCTCACATCTGTTGGAGTGGGCTGTCCTCTTATTGCCTGGTCCTCTGTTTCTTGGTGTGCTTATCAGTTTTGTGTCCTGTGGTGGGCGTGGCTGGTCATTTGCTGTGAGTCTGCGAGTTCTTGCTATGTGCCTCATGGGAAAGGCTCCCTCCTGCTTGGTTCAGTGGGTGGCTGACCTGGCTGAACTCAGCTCCTCGGGGTTGCAGCAGTTTCATTCCCTCCCTTTCTCTTTTCCCTTCCCTTCCCTCTTCCCTCCCTCTCTTCCTTCCTCCTCTCCTTTTTTCCATGGTTTGGGTCTGCAGTGTTCACCAGAGGCCCATGTGGTGAAGGCTTGGTCCCCATCCCGTGACCCTCTTGGGGATGGGGACCTTTGGGAGGTGTGACCCAGTGAGAGATCTTTAGGTCACTGAGGATGTACCCTAGAAGGGAATTGAGGGACCCCAGTTGCTGCTTCTCTCTCTTCTGTTCCTATTCCCAGGGTGAATGGCTTTCTCTGTCTGTGAGCCCACCATGATGCACTCTCCCCATGACAGGTCCAATAGCAAGGGTCCACCTGGTCATGAAACCTCAAAACCTGTGAGGGAGAATAAAACTATCCCCTTTCTAAGTTAGTTATCTCTAGCATTTTGCTACAGTAATGGAAAGTGGACTAACACATTTTCATTTCTCATTCTATTCCACCTTTGCTTCCTCTTCTTCTTCCTCCTTCCTTCTCTTCCTTTCTTTTTGATAACCTTAAGAGTTTTGGAATTATTCGTCTGATATCTATAGAATTCCCTCAATTAAGATCTGCCAATTTTTTTTTTTTTTGCAATTAGACCAAGATGATGGGCTTTTGGAGAAACTCCTAGAGGAAAACTAAAATCCTTATCACATTAAGTTTCTGAAATTTGTGTTGATCCGGCTCACTCTCTTCCATCGAGTTCCAATGGTTTTGACAAACGCTCGCTGCTTTGTACTTACCACTGCAGTGTCACACGTAGCAGCTCACTGCCCTAGAAGTTCCTCTGTGCCTCATCCACTGGAGCTTCACCTGCCGAGCCCACTCCCAGTACTTGTCACCCATGGCGTTTGCTGTCCCTCCAGCCTGGGCTTTCCAGTGTCCTGCAGTTGGACTCACACAGAGCACACTTTTCCAGACATGCTCTTCCCCCGGCAATGCACATTTAAGTTTTGCCCGTGACGTCGTATGACTGATGACTGGTTCTTCTGACGGCAGAGACAGACCCCATGGCGGGGATGTGCGTTTGACATTCAGGGGTGCCATTCAGCCCAGTCCATTTTTGCAAGGGCGAAGTCTATGCAAGCTGCATGTTCCTGGATTTGCTCTTGTGACAGGTAACTATGCTCAGTCTCGCAGGGACCTGCTGCTCTGTCCTCTGAGTGGCTGTGCCTTTTGTGCTGCCGACAGCCACCACTGAGACCCCCATGCTCCTTGGCCCTGCAGTGCCTGTCTTTTGTGGAGCACAAATGTTCACTTAATACTACCCAGTCTTAGAGAAGGGCGAAGTTATGGCATTTGCCTATAAAAGGATGGAGCTGGAGAATATCATGCTAAGTGAAATGAGCCAAACCCAAAAAGCCAAAGGACGGATGTTTTCTCTGATGTGCTGAAGCTAATTCACAATGGGGGGTGCTAGGGAAGAATAGAGTTACTTTAGGCAGAGGGGAGTGAAGGCAGGGCAGGGATATGGGGGTAGGAAGGACAGTAGAGTGGAATAGACATTATGACCTCATGTACATATGACTGCATGACCATGTGATCCTGCAACATATACAATCAGAAAAATGAGAGATTACACTCCATTTATGTGTGATCTATCAAGATGCATCAGTGCATTCCACTGTCATGTATAACTAACTAGAACAAATAGAAAAATTAAAAAGTGAAATGAAACGTAACTTTTCTTTCATGGACTGGGTTATTCATGCAATGTTTAAAATCAATCGCCAAACTCAAGTTTCTGTGTTTTCTTCAAGACGTCTGAACATTTTGCACTTCACATTTAGGAGTGCCTTACAGCTGGAGTTCATTTTTAAAAGGAGTGACATCCATGCCAAGGAGCATTTATTTTTTATTTTTTTGCACCTGGGCCTCCAGGTTCTCCAGCCCTTTTTATTAGTGAACTGCTTCTGTTCTTTGGAAAGACCAGTTGGCTACATTTGTGTGTTTTGGATTCTGTGCTGTTCCCTAGACCCTGTGTCCCTCTGTTGCTGATGCTGCACCACCTCCGTGATGTAGCCCTGTCCCCTCCTGAAGCTGAGGGGTGTAGCCCTGTCCCCT
>JAJEJO010000187.1:1065025-1091442 GCA_020662805.1 Glaucomys volans | reverse complement strand
GCCCTGTCCCCTCCTGAAGCTGAGGGGTGTAGCCCTGTCCCCTCCTGAAGGTCTTCTTCCTAATTGCTACTTTGGCCACCGCAGGACTTTGCCTTTCCATATGGATTCAGGGTCAGTTTGGAACCATCTTCAAAACAGCCTGTTGAGATTTTGATTGGGATTTTGTAGAATTTATACATGGGCCAGCAAAACATGGCAGTTAACATTACTGAGTTTTCCAAAGCATGAACACAGAACATCTCTCCATTTACTTAGATCTTGATTTTTTTTTGTTAATTTTTGAAGTGAAAATACATAGACCCTGTCCACACTTGCTAGATTCATAATTTTTTCTTTTGCATTTGGTGCTATTAGAAATAGTATGACTTTAAACTTCAGATTCCTATTATCTATTGCTGGCGTGTGGAAAGTAGTTGAACAGTTTACTAACCCCACGTCCTACAGCCTTGCTAGGGCATTTATTTGTTTCAGAAGTGTTTTGAGGTATTTTCTAAATAAACGGTGCCGTTGCGAGTAGAGGCAGAGCTCTGTCCAAGCTTCCGGAGCTCTTGCTTCCTCTTCTGTGCTCTGCCCTGGCCAGGAGCTGCAGTGTGATGTTCCTAGGTTCACAGGTGAGGAGGGCCATCCTGCCTCCTTGATTTTGGAAGGAAATCCACAGGTTTCTCTCTTTCACTATGAAGCTACCTGTAGGCTTTTTATAGACCTTTCCAAAATTCCAATTCTGAGAGTTTCCCTCTGTTACCAGTTTGCTGAGAGAGTTTCTCTGAAGCATTGGCTTTTGCCGAAAGCTTTCAGTGTGCCGGTGGGGTGAGCACATGCTTTCTTGGTCTTCGGTCAATGGATGTGACAGGACACTTGCTGCTGCTTGGCCCGGCGTGGGCTGGACGGCTGCGTGGCTGGGCTGGACGGCTCATCTGTGCTGGCATCTCCGGCAGCTCCTTTGATGTCTGACCCTGGTCTGGAGTTTCCCTCTCGTGAAGTTTCTTCCGGACTCTGGTTCGAGGGTGCTGCTGGCTTCACGGGATGTGCTGGGCCAGGTTCTTTTCACTCCTGCATTCTGGAAAAGATCAGGGAGAATTTGGCTCAGTTTTTCCTTGGCTAATTGGAAGAATTGGTTGGTGAAATCAATGGGGTCTTGCGATCTGTTTTGGAATCTGATTGATTCTTGATTTATTTACTTTGGAGCTACTCAGATTATCCTTTTCTTATGCATCTCGGTATTTCTATCTTTCAGGAAAATGTCCCCTCCCTCCAAATGGCCCCACTGTGGGCACACAGGTGCTCACAGAATTCCTAAACTAGACTTGGAATGCCCAGGGGATCAAGAGGGATGGGGATGAGCTTTCTTTTCTGATCCCAGTTCCCTGTGCTTCTCTCCCTCTTCCTCCCCATCTCCCTCTTCTTGTCTAACCAGGATCTGTTGGTGGTTTAAAATATTTCTGATCTTTTCACAGAATCAGCTTACATTTTTCTTGTTTTGTTTTCTCCTCTTTTTTCCTGTTCTCAATTGTATTGATTTCTATGGTGCTTTTTGCTGTTTCTTTTCTTCTTCTTCCCGTAGGCTTAAATTGCTCTTCCTTCTCTGCTTTCCCAATGTGGGAGCTGAGAGCATAGGTTTCTCTTCACCTCCAGCATCTCCACACGGTGCCGTGGGTCTGTCCACACACTGTTGATCTGTACACCATCGTTGTGACAAGTTACACTTTGCTTTCCTTTGATTCAGAATATTTTAAAAATTTCCTTGAGAAATCATGGTCTCTGTGTTACTTAGATGGCCATTTCTCAGTCTTCACGAAGCTTCTGTCATTGATTCCCCTTCCCATCCATCGTCACCTGAGAACACACTTTGATTGGTTCCTAGTCTTTCAAAGGTGCTAAGGAGTTCTGCGGCCCAGAACATCATCTGCCTCAGAGCGTCCCGGGTGAGCTCGAGAACATGCATCCTGCTGCATTTGGGAGGAATGTCCTGTAAGTATCAGTTAGATACGGTCAGTGACAGAGCTCTTCAGGTCAACGGCGTCCTGCTGGGCCTTCCGCTTTCCTGGTCTGCTGGCGCTGCGGCTCCTTGCGGCCTCAGCGTTGGCAGTGAGATGGTCTCTTCCTTTTGGCAAGCTGTCAAGGGACATTTCTTTAGAATCTCTGTGTCTTCTTGGAAGCTGGGTCCTTCACACTGTCCCTGTTCTGGAGTCTTCTCTCTGAACTCGGGACAGCGGTCCAGGTCCCTGACACGCAGGGTTCCCCCTGTGCCTACGGAGGCAGCCTGGGGTGCTGCAGAGTAGACTGCTGTCGTGGAGAATGCTCCCGGCAGACGCTGCGAGCGCCAGGCCCCTCTTCCCTCGCCCGGCAGCCGCGAGGGAGCCTGGCTCAGATCCTCCCCGGGGGTCTTGTCTCCCAGGTTGCGGAGCTGGGGTGGCTCAGGGAAGGCCCTCCGCTTCAGTTTGCCCAGCCTTTTCCGGCTGTGGTGTTGCCCTGCCTGTCACTCAACAGAGGTGTCCGGAACCTCTCCACCCGAATCCTCAGTTGCCTTCCATCAAGAACTGTGGCAGTCCCTTGTCACCCAGACAGAACCATTGGTAACACAACCTAGTGACCTCCAACCAGGAACGGAGGGACGTGCTCTTGTAGCCAGGAAAGGAGGCCTGGCATGTGCCGCCCATCACCCTGTTACAAGAATCTGTTCCTGGCGTTGGCTCGTTGGCCAGGGAGGAGAGTGCTACTGGGCAGAACGTCCAGGTGGCCCTCAGTCTCCCTGTGTTAGGGACCACACACTGCCTTGAGGTCCCTGCCCCTGAGATGACCCACACAAGGCCTGACTCAGCCTCAACCTGCCCCAGCCTGAGCTGTGTGTCCCTCCCCTGGAGGGAAGCGTGGTGGACAGTGGGTCCCCAAGAGGAGTAGCAATAGGAATGTTTATCCAACCAACCTGGAAAGGAGGCTGCTGAACCCTGCGCCTGGACGTGAGCCAGTGGAGCTCACAAGCACCTCCATGGCTTATATTTGTGTGTGATCTGTGCACTTGGTCACCTGTTTATGCCCCTGGTCTTCAAAAATCTGGCAAGACTGAATGCTCTCCTGTGATTGAGTGCCTGATGACTGCGTGCCCAGCTTGGGCAGGACGTCTAGTGCCCAGTGACCAGGGATGCACCTGTCCTTTAACTGCAGAAGCTGAGCTTCACAGTGGGGGCTCTGCACGACCACCTGAGCTCGAGCTGGGTGTGTCCAGGGAAACTGAGGTGGCACCCGCACTCCCAGGGGACAAGATGCCCCTGTAACCAAGGTCATCTATGTCCCTGTCAATCACTGGTGAAAGTAAATATGACATTTCTTGGCAAACCTCCTGTCTGAGACAGCAGGGCCTCAGTGGGCCCTTGTCCCCTGTCTGAGAACTGGTGGGAAGGTCCCTTTCATGAGAGACCTGGTGGCCTTCTTCCAGGGCAAGGCATGGGCCTCAGGGGGCTGGTGTGCGTGACTCAGCGGTAGGCTGTGGACCCAGCCACGCGGCTCTCATGGCTGGCCCAAGAGAGGAGAGCTCGGAGATGCCACCGTGACTAAGGCAGTGTTGACCGGCTCAGCCGACCGGCTCAGCCGACCTAAGATGTGGATCACAGAAGCCGATTCCCTGGGCTTCCAAAAAGGCTGTGGTGACTCAGAGTCCAGCTGGGGCAGCTCCCCTCAGGCTCAAGGGCTTTCTTGACGTCCCCGGAGTGCCCTCTGGCCTGGTCTCCACCAGCAACTGGGTGGATAGCAGTGAGGTCCGCATGTGACTCTGACCCAGGGTCTCCACAGAGCACCTGGAGCTGATCTGAACAGGGCTCCCCGAGGGTGCCCACAAAGCTCAGGGTCCTTGAACCCTGGGAGAGGTGTCCCTGGAGAACTCTTACACTGGGGGAGTGCTTATCAGAACCTCAAGACCTCAGGATCGCACCCCAATGTGAGTCCCTGGCGCACACCCAGGAGTCTGCAGGCTTCTTGCTGAGGGGAGCCTGGCCCTGCTTGCCAGCCGCCAGGGGCCACCAGGGAAGCTCAGGCAGGTCCACTGGGTGCCGCTGAAAACGTCCTGGGCTCCAGTTTCTTTCCAAGACACACTGAGGCAGAGATGCAGGACCTCACCCTGTGCCTGTGCCGGTTTACCTTTAGATCTTCAGCAAACTCTTCACTCAGAAGTAGCCGAGGAATCCCGGGTTACAACCAACCAGGTTTCTAAGATTTCGTGCTATTGCCATTCGGAAAATAAAGTCTCCTTGTTAAAAAAAACAACAAAAAACAATAAACAACCACCAACAAAGCAAAGCCAAAAAAAGGTAAACTAATAAGTAAATAAATAAACAAGGCCCTTGGCGTTTCTGGTGAGTGGCGTCTGGAAGGGGTGCTTAGACCTGGCGAGCAGCAGAACCCACTGAGTGAACCTGAGCCTGGGCAGAGCAGGGAGCCGCCACACGAGGGGGGTGTCACGCTGGCCTCGGCGGGCACCTGTCCCTGGCCTCCATTTGCTGTGCTCCTCCTCCTCCACTGCCCCTTTGCTGACCCTGTGTCCCCCCGTAGGCATCCTAAGTTATGCTCGACCACCCCTCTGTCCTCCCAGGATGAGGACCCACGGACCCCGTTCCTGGCACCACCCATCAGGGAGCTGCTGGCGGCCCTGGCAGCGGTGAGGCTCCCTACACCCTGACTGGGCTTTCTCTGGAGTGCCAGAGGGAATGATGGACCCTAGTGCTGGTGGTGGTCACAGAAGGAAAACCAGGGCATGTGTCCTCAGGCTGCGGACAGCAGGGTTCAAAGTCTGCACCAAACTTACTTTTGAACTTGGAATTACTGCCATGAACTAGCAGTGAATGTGTGCGATAATTAGTAAAAAATAAATGTGTGCTTAAGTATTAATGAAATGAATATTTAGCAGGTTATTTGAGATCTTTGTTATATCCTCAAATGTTTAAAAAATGATGAGTGATTTATTAAAAGTTTAAACTGTGACTCAGTCAGAGTTCTCCCAGTGCACCTTCCTCCCGAATCCGAGGGCAGAGGTCTGCTCCTCTCCTAGAGGTAGGCGGCCCACCCAGGACGAAGGTGGAGAGAGGCGGGACCTGAGGTGTTGGGGAGAACTCCTGAAAGGGCCGGGGGTGATCATAAGCAGCAGAGTCCTTGGGACAGAGGCAGTGGCCTTGAAACTGCCCAGGGCCCGCGTGAGGGCTAGTCTGAGTTTGACCTTGAGAAACAAGCCCCAGACACCACAGCAGGCCTGGCCAGGACCTGGAAGGTCAAGGTGAAGGGTCCACAGGGTCGGTTTCTGCCTGGGCCTGTTCCTGGATTATGGAGGGCATGTTCTGCACATCCTTGTCTGGCAGAGGGTAGGAGCCCGGGCTCCTTCTGGAAGGTCACTAGTGCCACGATGAGCCCCACCCTTGTGACCAAATCACCCCTCCAATGTGCACCTCTAATCTCCTGGGGGTTACGGTTTCAACGTGCAGGTTTGGGGGATGCAGACACTGAGCTGATAGCATAGGGGAATCAGCAGAGGGACCCCGAGGGCGATGCTGTGGGGGTCTCTGAGGGAACCACCCTCTCCTCTGCCCTGCATGGAGCACTGTGGCAGGGGCGGGAGGCTCCGGGTGGCTGGGCCTGCAGACTGACCCCACACAACCCCTGGCTCCTTGTCAGCCGGGGCGAGGCCCCAGCACAGGGATCTGGGAAAGGCCACAGGGGGCACCTGGCCCCAGGTGGAGCCGGCTGCCACACAGCCCAGCAAACGCAGAGGCAGGGAAGCTTGCCACCCAGTGGCACATTCTGTCTGCGACCTTTGTAGAGGACACTGTGGTCTTCATTCTCGGAGGGACCCTGAGAGGCACCCCTGAGTCCCGTCCTGGTCAGAGTCAGGTCCTAAGTGGCTGCCACCAGCCACCAAGCTGGCCATGATCCTCACCTGTGAGGAAGAGGCCACCCTGCTCTTCTGCCCAGAGACAGGCCTGGGCAGCCCCCTCTCTGCCACAGCCCCCAAAGTGGCTGAGTGGTGGCTCACAGCATGTGGCTGCCTGGATACCCAGGCTGCCTCTCTGCTCCATGGCGAGCTGCCCCTGCCTGGGCACAGTCACGCCCCGGGTGGGTCACCCCAGGGGCCTGTCCGGCTGCCACTCTCAGGAGCACACCCGGCCCTGCCAGGCGCACACATCTGCTTTCTTTGCCTTTCCTCTTTGTTTGCACGAGGTCGCCATGGGCCTAACACCAGGACAGGAGTGTCGGGAGGGGCGCCCCCACCTTTGGGTGCCAATCTCTGGGTGCTACAAAACCGTTCTCTTTTATCTGGGAGAAAATCGAAGCAGCAAGGTGGGTGGGTTGGTGTGAAAACTCCAAGACAAGACTTCTGACAAGGTGCTCGGCAGGCGAGGAGCACCCCACCCTCATGGTCCTGAGTTTTGTGCCTTAAAAAAGTAAATAGGGAGAAAAGCACTGGGATCAGAGGAAGTGGCCCAGGCACGTGACCTCCAGCGCTGCGCTCACCTGGAGCGCCCCTACCCACAATGCACTAAGTGGGTGATTAAAAGGAAATGGGGGCTTGGCGGAGGGCAAGCGCGGTCCCCGGAGCTTTGCGGAGCGTTGAACCGTGCTCTGCAGCTGTCTCCACACAAGCCCGACATTCTTTATTTATTTGTTATGAAATATTTATAGGTGTTATGGAAGGTTTAGAATAACGTGTCTGTCTCTCCCCCTCTCCCCTCGCCCCGCACACTGTTTCCAATGCATGAATAATTCCGGCCTGGACGGTGGGCGGCACGTTGGGGGGCTGGATCTGCTGTATCACATCTTTTCTGCCTGAGAGAAAATATCATTCCTGGTAATTTTCTACACTTATACAATCGGCGTTGACGGTAAATAATTGATGTATGAATTTAGGACTAAACTCCACACAATATGACTTTATGTCAAGGGTTACTCCCAGCAGATTTTGAGCTAAATCATCTTGCAAAATGGGTTCTTTCAGCAAGAGAAAAAAGCTTTTTGAAATTATTTTAATGGAAAGTGGGGACGTCTGTGCAGCTCCTCTGCTGATGGGGTCTTGTTTTGCGTGGCTGGTAATGAGACCCAGCGATCTGCCCGTCACGAGGTGGGGACTGTTCCCTTAGTGGTCACAAATGGATTTTTTAAAGACGACACCAGTTTCCATCACCCGTGCTTCTCCTCTCCTGCCCTCTCCTTTGTGCGTGTGTGTGCGTGCCCTGCCTTGTGTGAGGCAGGCTGCCCTCTGCTTTCCACCCGTTCTTCTGTGGAGTGCAATCGTGGCAATCGTGGCTTAAACTGCGAGGGGGAAGTATTCGCAGGTTGGAGGCATCCGAGCAGCAGAAAGGATTCAGATAAAGGGCCACTGTCTCCTCCCGTCGCTGCAGTTAAAGTCCTTTTCATCACGAGAAGGAAGCGGTTGCCAGGACCAGCGGGAAGGGTAGACCCAGGCGAGAGAAAGCCTTCCAGGGATGGCCAGAAGGGCAGCTTCTGCTACCTCCGCTTCCTCTCTCGGCCCGGGAAGATCAAAGGAAACCCGGCGGTGGACACGGTGGAACTGTCCCCTGCCTCCGTGGAGGAAGCTGAGACGCCCAGAAGCCTTTCTTTATGCCATTTCGTTTTGCCTGAAACTAATGTACACAGACCTTTAAAACCAGGCCACTCATCTTCCAAGACCTTGTTTCTGTCATTCTAATGATATTCCCCAGTGTTTGCAATTGAAAACAATGTAGATATTCATTTCTATCAGTTTCTTTAAGAAATGTTCAGACCTCATGTGCTGAATTTTGTTAAATTTATAACATAAATTGAGAAATACAATTCCAAATCTTTTGAAAAAAAATCCTAAGACATGGGCACACCATGCCGCCAAGGGCTGATGTCGCAATGCCTGGGCCCTCCCTTCAGGCCCCCAGGACTCGAATCTGTGGGCCTCCTCTTTCACGTCTCTGCTTGGCTCTGTCTGGCTCTGAGGACGCAGATGGCTCTTCTCTCATTCCATAGGTGGCACTCGTGTCTCTACGCATGAGGTTCAGAATAAATTCCTGGCCCAAAACTCACTCCTGCAAAGTCCTTGTTCTCAGAGACGTGTACGGTTCCTGGACGCCATCACACCTATGTGCTGAGAAATGCATTTCAGAGGAGCTTTCTCAGCCAGTTGGCTTAGTGGGCACCTCCATTCATGTGCGCCCGAGGCAACTCCCAACTGCTAGCAGACGGCTTTATGGACACTCCAGGTCAAATGCTTAACTTTGTGTGTGTTCACATGTGGGTACACACACGTGTGTCAGTGTGTGCTTGCACGTGGGTACATGTGCTTGGGTATGTCTGTGTTTCGGAGTTCACTCCAGAGACAGCAGCATTCAGCAAAAGCCTCCTCTTAGGAGACCCTGGCTGGGGCTGGTAGGTGGAAAGGGCCCCGGCCGCAGGGGCCAGCCTCAGGCTCACGTGGGGCCTGCCTGCTCACACAAGTGTGTGTGTGAGTGTACGTGTGCATGCTATTCTGTTTGCTTGTGTGTGTGTGTGC
Source organism: Glaucomys volans (assembly GCA_020662805.1). Lineage (NCBI taxonomy): Eukaryota > Metazoa > Chordata > Mammalia > Rodentia > Sciuridae > Glaucomys > Glaucomys volans. Next base: position 1,082,927 of record JAJEJO010000187.1, on the reverse strand, counting down.
ACATGTGTGTGGGGAGAGGTGAGCACTCTGAGTCGTGGGTGTGCGGGCGTTGACCAACTGACCCCAGGCGGCCTGGCTGCACAAGCCTCCTCGTCATGCTGGGAGGCTGAGTCTGAATCTTAGGGTCCAGAGTCCTTGAGACCATCTTATCCAAAAGCATCAGTATCCACATGGGGAGACAGTCCCCCCCTGAAGGCACAGAGGCCAAGTCCACAGGCCATGTACCCACATGTGTGTGGGGGTGCGTGTGTTTGTGGATGGGTGTGTATGTAGAGTTGTGTTGATGTGCATGTGTGTGCATGTGAGCACATGTGTGTATCTGAACCTCTGTGTATTGGCTGTGTGTTGTGTGTCTATGTGTGCGTTCTCATGTGTGCCTTATGTGCATGATTCTCTGTGCATGTGTCTGCTTTACGTGTGTTTGTGTGAATCTGGGTCTCTGTGTGTTTGTGTCTCTGTACATTTCTGAGTGTGTGTATGTGTGGGTGTATGTGTGTGTGTGTCTCTATATGTCTGTGTCCCCTGTGTCTGTGTCCATCTGCTCATTACGTGTGCCTCTGTCTCTCTGTGGATGTGTGTGCTTCCGTGTGTCTGTGTGTCTGTGTCCGGATGCTGATGTGTGTCTGTGTGTCTGTGTGGTGTGCCGTGCAGGATGGTGGGTATAAGGTGGGATGGGAAGAAGCCCTGGGAGCAGTGGTGCCTCTGGGGGCCGAGGGGTCACCTGGGCCACTGGAGTTCAGAGACTCCTGGCCATGGCCTCCTATCCTCTGGCTGGAGGGGCCTGGGGACTCCATGCGCTCTGAGCCCCTCGCTCAGACAAAGGCAGGGCAGCCTGGTGGGCTGAGGCTCAGTCCTCCAGCTCCTTTGGAGGATGCAGCACCTGCAGCTGTGGGGGGAACAGGGTCCATGGCTCCATCACAACAGAGAACTCTGGTTTCCATCAGCCAGGCCTGGGGCCGGGGCCAGGCAGGTGAGCCCACCGTGGTCTCAGGTGGGACACTGCCAACAGTCTCTGCCATCCCTGGGGCAGAACAGCTGGGAGTGGTGTTGGCACCTTTCAAACCCAGAGACAAGCCTGGGTCTCCACTGCTTCTGGCTGGGCATCCGAACAAGCCATACCCACCCAGGTCCTGCAGGCCCTCCGCCTCTGGATCACTGACCAACCCGTCCACTGAGTGTGTCTGACAGCATGGGTGCCATGCCCCTCCCTGGCCCCGTTCCTGCTGCACTGCGGACCCTCAGCCACATCTGCCCCCAGCAGCCCAAGGCTGTGTGGGGTGGGAGGAGGGCATGTGGGTGGGGAGGTGAGGTCGGACAAGGGCCATCTCATCTGGCAGAGAGCCTGGGGGTGGCTGCCTGGGCAGTGGGACTCCTGACCCCAGAGGTGTCCTGCAGCCGGGCTGTTCTTCCCATGGGAGGGACTCACACTTCCTTGACTTCTCCCAGTGACCAACCCCAGCCTTGAAAAGGAGGCATGGTGGCAGCTGCCTGTAGGTTGTGCCCTGAAGGGTGACAGAGGAGGGGGACACCCTAGGGATCTGTGCAGGTGATGCTCTCCAGATCCCACAGCTGGGGTCAGGAGGCCACCTGGCTGCACTGTGAGGTCCCAAGATGGCCCCAGAGCTGGGCAAAGGTGGGCAGTGTCTGGCCTCCTTGAGGTCACCTTCCCACCTCTCCACAAATACACTCCACAAGACCTCCCAGGCCTGCCGCTCAGCACAGATCCCACCCGCAGGCCTGACTCTTGCATTCCAGAGATATGGAATGCAAGACTGTGGGGACTCCCGCTGGAAACCGGGGACGCGCTCATTGTGAGTGAGTCTCACTTGGCTTGGTCCTCTGTACTGTCCCCTCCAAGGTGTGGGAGATCAGGGCTCTGCAGAGCTTCTTCAGGGTTCTCTGTCCTCGCCACGGCCTCAGGTGTACGTGGAGGAGACTGAGGACCCCAGCCACTTCCTCGGCAGGGAGGCCTTCCCAGGTTGAGGCAGCGCCTCTTTGCAGTTGGGCAGGCTTGGGACACTGTGGGACCCTATGCTTTACGGAAGGCAGCAGGCCAAGCCAAGCGCTGCCCTGCAGGAGTCCTCCCCGAGGACGAGGAGGAGCAGGAACCCCACTGCTGTGCAGATGAGACTTCTAAAGGATCACATTCAGGGAAGATAATTGCTGCTGTGTCCCCCAAGGTCTGGACACTAGATAAACCCTTGCTCAGCATTAACACCCTGGTGCCCAAAGCAGAGGACAAGCCCAAAGACTGCAAGCGACCTGTCCCATGGGGCTGGGGTGGACCTGGGGCAGCTCCCCTGTCCGGCCCTCACCCTCATTTACAAGTGCAGCAGCCAATCCAGGATGACCCAGGGAGCAGTGAGGCTGCGGGGACAGGGGCCAGGCCACCACAGAACTGCTGGCTTCCGTTCTTTGGAGAGTCAATCCAACAGAAAACCTAACCACAAACTTCTAAGAAGAGCCCCCGCCAGCGCTCCCCTGGCGCTGTGTCTGCGTCTCTGGTATTGGCCAAACAAATTCCTGCGGCCCCTTACACAGCCCGAGCTCCAGCCGCCCTTGGTGGCCACGCCCCCGTCTGTGTCCTGCCCCCCGAGGTCTGCGGCAGGACTCTCGGCTCAGGCCTGACCTTCTTATTCTTGCCCAGGTGGTCATGTGGATAACTTACAGAAGGATCCGGAGTCTTCTCAAACAGCCGGCACGTTCGAGCGACCTATCAGTGCTGCCTGGACTTGGCCCCTTACAGCCTTGGCCAACTCAGGCTCTGAGATTGATTTTGGGGGAACAGAGGGGTCCCTCTTGGGTTTATCATGGACTATAAAGATAAGGGCAGATTAGGGATTTGGTCAGGGTCCAACGAGGAGGAACCCACAGGTCCTGTGTTGGACTGACCCCTGGGTTTTATGCCACCGTGTGCTCTGGTCCTCTTTGACTAGAATCTGAAAGGACCCTGGGGCCACGGATGATCCCACTGAGCTCATTCTCTGCAGATAGAGAGTCACCTCCCAGGGCAGCACAGAAGGTCCACACTTGTTGGCTTATCATGGACAAGGCCAGGGGAGAGGAAGGGAGGTGTGTGTGTGTGTGTGTGTGAGTGTGCGCGGGCTTGTGCCTGTGCAAGGCACAGTGACAGCCTGCAATCCAAAGTGAAGTGTCCATCCTGGCAGCTTCTCTGCAACCTAAGGGACAGGTGGGGTGGGGACTCAGGAAGAACAGGAGAGAGCCAGTCTTGCCCCCATCCCCCTGCGAGGGGTGTCGCTGGAAAGCACAATCCCTCTTGTTCAAAACCCAGGGGCTGCATCCAAAGCCACGCCTGGGCCAGGCGCTGTGGCCAAGCCTGTGATCCACTTTGCTCACACTGCTGAGCAGGTAGATCTCACACTAGAGGCCGACCTGGGCAACTGAGCGAGATCAGGTCTCAAAATAGAAAAAGAACACAAAGGGCGGGTGTAGCTCCGCGGTCAAGTGCCCTGGGTTTGGTCCCCAGTACGGGGGAAATAGCCACACCTGAGGCTGGGGAGGTGGAGATGGGGCACACCACAGTTGCTCAGGGTAGCTGCCGGGTCACCTGTAGAGCCAGATTGACTGGCATGGCTGACATCAGGGGTGGGAGCCACAGGTGCTGACCAGGGCCAGGGCCGGGACAGCTGTGGAGTGCTGGGTGGACTCCTTCCTCCTGCAGCACTCAGGGGCTAGACAACAGGACCTTGGCAGACACAGCTGAGCCCTTGGCCCCTTTCTGGTGTTGGGAGAAACCCTGACCCTGGTCACTGCTGCTCGGATGACCCAGAGGGTCTTCCACCCAATGGGAGCTGCCGAGTGGCAGAGCCCATGAGCAGGTGTGCTCTGGTTGTCCCCCAGAGCCACAGCCCAAGGCCCAGTACAAACCAAGCAGCCCTACCTGCTTGACACCAGCGGGGGAGAGACGCAGGTCCAGGGAAAGCCTGCTGAGTGGTGATCGGACACCAGGGGGACGCAAGAGGTGACAGGCGAGGAGGAGCCAGTGACCTGGGCTGACGTCAGCATCTCCTCCCTGGAGCTCGTGGCTCCCTGCCCTTCTGTGCCCACAGGCTGCTGGCCAAGCCACCACAGAACAGCTGCCCTTGCTCTGACCAGCTCACTGCCTGAAAGCTGAGAGTGGTGGGAAGTCAAGGACATGAGTGATACCCAGAGGTCCTGTGTGCCTTCGTCCTTTGGGGGTGACCTCTGGTGGCATGCCTGGGTGGTGGGAGCTGACTTAGAAAGGAATCCCTGGAGCAGGTGGGACCCCATTGAAGAGAGGAGAAATTGTGTGAGCCCCAGAATTGCTTCCAGGGTACAGGGCAGGGGAAGAGAACCTGCTCTCCAGGTAGCAGTGTCAGCTGGCCTCATGTAGCCGTGGGGACCAGGCAGCCCACTGAGCTTGAGTCCCAGAGCAGGACTCTGAGACAGTGACCATGCCTTCGAGTGGGAGCGTGCAGCCGATGGAGGTCAGACTCGGACTTCCGCGGCATGCAGGGCTCCTGCGGCAAGTGCTCCCGGAGGGCCGTGGGGCGCCGCCTGTGGTCTAGATGTCCCTTTGAACATTGGCTAGCGTCCAGCAGAGCAGAGGCCTTGCTGAGCAGGAGCTGGCCGGGCACCCACAGCTCACTGGAGAAGACCATTAGGAGCCATTCTGAGCAACGCTGGTCCTGCAGGCATTGTAGACCTGCCCAGGCTGACCGTGGACAGCCTGTGTGTCCAGGCTCTGTGGGCCCTCCTTAGCCGGAGCCTGCCCTCAGTGCCCTCACTGTCCTCTCCCTGCGTTGCTTGCTGTCCATCATCGCTCCTTCTGAACCCGACCCTGGGAAGCTGCAGAGTGTGGAAGAGGCAGAGGGAGCCAGACCAAGAGGGCTCCGTCCCTGGGGAGGAGAGGGCTTCCCCTTTGGGGGGCGCCTTGTGCCCACAGACCCGTGGTTGCCCGTGGGGCAGTGCAGACATGGCGGTTACATTGGCTCCTGGGACCTGGAGGCACCTGGGCTGTCGTGAAGGACCAAGCCCACGGCCACCTGGTAGGAGAGTTTCAAGGGACCGTGGGAGACGAGGGAGGGGACTTCTGTGACTACTCGTCGCCACAAGCCCCTGCTTTCAATGTGCTGCTGGAACGTAAGTGAAACAAGGCCCGGCGGGAGGACCCCTGCTCAGCCGTGGTCCCCGAGGCTGGGCCCCAGCCAGTGGGAAAGGCTCCCAGCCCTGCCCGGCCCCCTTCCCTCGCTCTGGCCGCACTTCCTCCCTCCCTTCACGGTGTCCAGGACAGCTCTGAAGCCAGCAGGCCACCTCCTGGACCAGAGCCAGGGCACCGAAGGCTCTCAGCTAGGTGACCACTGTGGTGCTGGCAGGGGAGCAGGTGCTGCTGGTGGGCAGCCTGTCCAGGAGGAGTGGCAGTCGCCAAGGAGGCCAGGCTGGAGGTGAGCTGCGGCTGCTCGGGGTCCCCACCTGCAGCCTAGGAGATGGTGACTCCTCAGGTCTGTCCACGCAACGGCGGGTGGGACGCTGACAGCCAAGCCATGGGGGGACAAGTGCACATGAAACAGAAGAGCCTTGCCACACTCCGGGTGGATGTCCCCCTCCATTTATTCCTAGATGAACACAATCTACTCCAGAGCTCTTTAATGTAATAAAAATATAGCTCAAGGTCAGGTAGGAAATTAATGATACAAATTCAAAGTGTTAACGCTCAGTGGGAAGAAACAACTTCAATGAAGAAATAATCAAACTCGTGAGCAGCCCCCGCGAGAGGACAGCGCACGTGCCCGCTTGCTACGGCAATCTGCTACGAGGGCGTTATGAAAGCTTGTATAAAATATTTATTCTTAATAAGATGAATGTCCTATTTCTTAAAACTAAAATAAGATTAGACTTATTATCAAAGCCCAGCGACGGCTGCGCACGGCCACCTCTTCGCGTGGGTGGGAATGATGATTCTATTGTCTTAATTTGTGCAGTCACATCCCTTGCCTGCTTTGTTCTTTTTAAAGCTTTGGGCTTTCATTTACATGAAGTGACCTCTGCAGCACCAACGGCCAACTGAGGAACTGTCACATCAGCAGAGGTGGCAGAGCCATCCCCCAGGACTGTTGGCAGGTGCACCAGAGGAGCGGAGCTGATGGAATGGCTGGTGGCTCCCAGGCCAGAGCTGCCAGAGATGACCCAGGCCCCGGTGGTGCCCCGGGGGAGACCCCCTTGAAGGAACGGAATCCTGTAGTGCCCCTGGCAGAGCGCAGCGCCCTGTAAGGCCCTGGGCACATGGCGAGCACCTGGAAGGCCGCTGGGCAGGTGAGCTCTAGACTTTGGCACACCTTTGCATGCGGGGTTCCTGCTGCCCTGTCTGCTGGCCCACAGGGGGAATCCCAGTGCCGCAGGGCTGAGGCTCCCGGTTCCCACAGGAATCCCCAGGCCAGCAGCGGACACCAGGTGGTGATCTGAGAAGTGCTTGAAGCTGTTCCCACAGAACAACCTGCAATCAGGAGGTGCCCCAAGTCACCTTCACAGCCATGGAGGACACTCAATGTCAGAGGTGTGTTCTGGACGATACTTACAGAAGTTGGCAAGGGAGGACAGAAAGGCCAAGGTGAGACTGATGTGTCCGACATGACCTCTATTTTCCGTAGACATTATTTGTGTATGCACATATAAATAAATAATCCCACAGCACACACGGGACACACGTGACACGTGAACACGCACACACAGTGCCCTGCAGACGGAAATACGGATGCCTTGCCTGGATTATTTTCCAGTTCTCTCTATACCTTTTATCCCAACAGAAGCCTCTGTGATGAACTTGGGCTTGTCCCCCAGTTGAAGTTGGTTGCTGTCACCACGGGCTATGAGAACGCCAAGCTGGCACGCACGTATGGGAGGCACGGAAGGGGCCAGCTTAGGTGCCCTGGGCTCTGTGGTGTCCTCAGCTTTCAGAACTCCACAGAGTTGACAAAGGAGAGTCCCTCTCCCGATGGTCTGTTCTGTCCGCGTGACCACTTGCAGGGCTTGCAGGCCCGTCTGTTGGAGACGTGACCAGGAGCCGCTGTCCCTGGAATCTTCTCGCCCCAGGCGAGGTCCTGATATATTCTCTTACTGCAGTCGTGTTTCTGGGTCTCCGCTGCTGCAATCTTTCCCGTGTACCTTGGTTGCCGCGTGTGCCCGTGTGTCCGCTGTGCGTGGCCACGGCTGGTCGGCCTCCCTCTTGCAAAGCCTGCATTCCCGGGAGCTCCTTTGCACCCAGGGTTGGCGGCCATGGCGCTCTCCTGGTATTCTACGTCCTTCCTCGGTTTGGCCTAGCCTTCCGAGGGACCCTGCTCTCCCAGCTCCCGATGCCCTCTGACCCGCAGCGCCCGTCCATCACTTGTGCATGCTGGCCTTCACACCTGGAGTAGACCTCTTTCTTCATTCGTACATTTTGGCATCAAAGTCAGACTTCACTAGTAACTGTGACCTTTCAACATGTTTCACAATACAGATTAGATTTAGTGTTTTTTGTTTGTATTTTGCAAAGGAAATAAGAGTAGCAACGTGAGGGGAAGAGGGAGGAAGAGGAGTGCAGGAGGAGGAGCAGGGAGGGAGGAAGAGGGAAAGCCATCTGCAATTATTTTGCTATTTCCAGAACACTTGTCCCCTTTAATGTTTCCCACAGTAGTTTGTAAATTAAAACAACCTGCACATTTTCAGTTTGACTCAATCTCTTGCACCTCCCGGTTTACTGAGCACTTTTCCTCCCCTGGGTCCAGCCCTGTCCTTGCTGGCTCTTTGTTGAGGGAGTGCAGTACCATGTCCAAGCAGTCGTCCTCCAGCCGGTGCCCCACAGAGCGACCCCTCCACCCTGGGACAGCAAAGCTCATCTCCACCCAACGCACTGCAGTTGGTTTTGTTTGGTTAACTTTAGTTGAGGCTAGGAGCTTGCCCAGCCACAGGGCTAATGGGTAGAGTGTGGAGGTCGGACCTTCCCTGGGGAGTCTGAGTCCAAGAGGAAAGGCGCCCAGAGCCGGCGGGCTGTGGGCTGCTGCAGGCGCCAACCAGTCAACGATGCTGAGTGGGCGAGGCGGAGAGTCCTCATCCGGTGAAGTGCACACTCTTCAGTAGGTTTTCAAAATTAGTGACATGAATTTAGTATGCATTACAACCATTACCTATAATTAATATACATGAAAATATTACTAGCCTCTATTTATACGACTGTCTTCCCAATAGTTAACCTGATAATGTGATTTAATATACTAATATATTGCTAAATCAAGCCACCTTACTTTTTTCAGAGAAATCCATTTGATACTTTTTTGGCAAATCCATTTGATTTTGGTGTCTTAATTGTTTTATTCAGGTACCACTTACTAGGTATCTATCTGAGAGGCCAAGTGCTAGTAGATATCTTGATGCCTAAAAAGATCATATGCATTTATGTCCAAATATAATATGTGAAATAGACCTTTACTGATGGAAAGGAGGCGTAGCACACAAACAGCAACTGTGGTCATTTGTTTCTATTGTAAAGACCTTGTTAGTGTCAGACTTTTTCCTGTTGTGACTAAAAGACCTGAGGAGAACAATTTTAAGGAGGGGAAATTCATTTAGGGGCTCACAGTTTCAGAGGTCTCAGTCCATTGATGTCAGGCTCCATTCCTCGGGGCTCCAGGTGAGGCTGACGTCATGGAGGAAGAGTGTGGCGGAGGGAGCTGCTCACATGGTGATCAGGAAGCAGAGAGACTCCACTGGCCAGATACAAATAAATACCTCAAAGGCACGCACCCAGTGCCCACCTCCCCCAGCCACCCCCTACCCACCTTCAGTTACCACTCAGCCAGTCCCGTGGGGGACTAATTAACTACTGGGTTAAGGCTCTTGTAACCCAATCATTTCTCCTCAAAACCTTCTTGCATTGTCCCACACATGAGCTTTAGGGGGACTCGTCACATCCAAACCACAACAGGCCACGTAAGACATTGATTCTCAGAAGAATTCTTTGGGTTTGCTCAGGTCTTAGCTCGAGCCAGCGGAGGTAGCAGCTGACAGCCAGGTCGGTGTGAAGGGGACGGACGCTGGCTGGCAGTGGCGGTGTCGGTGCTGAGCCTGTTTCTGCAGGAAGGTGTGTTTGGAACTGCACTCATTTGTCCACCGCAGTCCTTTCCAAATACCAGGAGGCTCTGCTCAGTTTGTGGTGCCCTTCACGATACAATGGTGGGGTGACACACCTCCGCTTGACGTCTGTTCTTGACCCCCTCTCCCTCACCTTACAGGTCCAGACAGTGAGCCTGGCCCTGACTTCTAGCCTTCACTAATGTCTGGGGTACAAAACTCCCACTCAGGCAGCAGCTGCCCAGCTGTAGCAGGACCCCAGGGAACCTGGGGCAGGGACACAGGGGCAGGAACCTGGGGAGGGCAGAGAGGCATGGGCCCTCCCGCCTGGTCTCTCCACACGCAGGTTCCAGCCAGGGTCTGTGGCACAGGAAAATGGTGGGTTCAGCATGATCTCTTAAGACACAGCATATTTAACTTCCTTGTCCAGCGTTTAATTTTGAATAATGACCTTCAACAAACCAGCTGGAAAGGGTCCCAACAGGCCAAGGCTGGATCTCCCTGCTAGCAGGCAAATTCACAGGTGAGGCTCAGCAAGCCCCCCACGCCCCCAACGGGTTTTTATCCTGGGACTGTTGCTACTTCAATGCTTTGTGTGGCTTTTCTATGTCTTTTTACAGTTTTCTCATAATTAGCATGATATTGGAATAAAAGGATTTTTGAATTTTTATAAAATTCACTAATAATCCTCCTTGCCCTAGAAATGGTTATGGGGGAAAATCCTTTGATTTTTTTAGTTTCATTCATCATAACTGATCCTTTAAAATGCCTTCATCTTGAAGGGATCATTTATATCCTCCAGAAAATTATAAATTACACTGATGCGTTCGCATTTTCTGTCTCCTCTAAGTGGCTCTCTCAGGGCTATGGTGGGGACCGTGGTCTCTGCCCGCCCTGCCCACCTGCAGGCTCCTGAGCAGCCCCCGCGAGGCAGTGTCCTCAGCCCCCGCCCGTGTGGCCCTGTCTTGGGGGCGGGCCTTACTGCAGGCTTCACAGAGGGCGACCTGAATCCTCCACGGGGACTTCAGCAGACCCTGCGATGAGCTGCCTCGGGCGCCCTCGGCAGAGAGCACACAGGGCGGCGCCCGTCCTGGAGGCCACACAGACGTGTCTTCAGGGCTCAGTTAACACAGTTGCTGCCCTACGGGACATGCAGCTGTGCGTGGGGAGAGCTGTGGAACCCCCACACACCTGAGGGCTGCAGAGGTGGCCGGGAGCCGAGGGGCTCGTCTCCGTCGGGCTGCTGTAACCAAGAGCCACAGGCAGGGTCTGAAGTCCAGGCCACTCTGAGCGCCCTGTCGGGTGTGCAGGGACAGCGTGCCTGCTGGCCCTCTTGCGGCAGATGGCGGTGGGAAGACTCCTGGGTCTCATTTGCAGGGCACCAACGCCAGGCCACTTTCTGTCCTCATGACCACAATTTCCCTTAAGAAGAGCTCGAGGAGACAGGTTCACTCTGGCTCACAGCTGGAGGGACCAAGTGCAGGGGCAGCAGGCTCCGCGCAGAAGGGCATGGTGGGAAGGCTGCCCAGCTGACAGCAGCCAGGAGGCAGCTAGAGGGCGCTGGCGAGCGGACAGCTCTGGGCACACCATGATCCTCCAGGTAGGTGCCCCTCTTGGCCACTCACTGGCCTCTGGTGGTCGGAGCCCTCAGTGTCCAATCCCTTCCCCACAGTTCCACCTCTGGACATGGCTGCGCATGAGCTCTTGGTCACCCCAGGTCCAACTGTAGCACAGCATCGTGAGTCCTCAGGACCTGTGCCCTCCAGAGGCCCTGCCTCCAAACACCCCCCCGGGGTTCAGTGCAGGACTGTGGGGGACACTAACCTCAGAGCACAGCAGGGATCTGAGTGACCTGTGGTCAAAAGAGCCAAAGGTACCCAGGCTGGTTTGTCTTGCTTCAAGACTGCCCACTGAGTCAGGAGCTGGGCCTGGCAGGTCATCCACACCCGACCCCGAGCACGCACACCTGGGGTGTGTGTGTGATTTCGCCACAGCTTTGTGGTGGGCTGCCCCATGCCGAGCGGTGGCTGTGGGTCACTGTGCCAGGCACCTGTGGAGCAGGCCCTCGAGGCACCCTGAGGATGGCCAGTGTGCAGGGCCTTGGCGTTGACTCCTCTGTCGATGTCGTGCTGGCCATGACGGCCGCCCCTGTGCTGGCGTCCTGAGGCCACTGTGGTCTGGCCCTCTCCTCTCCTGCCTGTGCTGGGGCAGGGCTCACTAGCCACGTTGCTGGCCTCTCCAGGTCTGCAGGGCCAGCTCCCACAGGGACTCCCGGGACGTCCACACGCAGGGTCCAGCACACCCCAGTGCTCAGAGCATCGGTGTGATATTGGAAACGGGGAAAGCAGCGTCTAGTTAATCAGACTAAAAGGAAAAAACTGATGACTTAAAAAGGTTTGCAAATTTGCTGGCAATGGAAATTAATTATTCATACCCTCCCCTCCCCCTTTCTAAATTCCCTGATGGTGGTTCTTTGCATTCCCCAGAGGCACGAGCAGACTCGAGGGACATTTTAAACAGGTGGCATGTGTATCCTACTAAGCAAGTTGTCACTGAGGAGGGTGAACCTGTGTGGGACAGCGAGCCATCGGACAGTCACACTAACCATCAGTATCTTAGCTTTTCCATCAGCAAAGCAGCATGTTCCATGCTAATCTGCTAAACTAGCTTCGCTTTAGGACGTGCATCTGAGAACCCCTCATGTCACCTGTGTGGCCGGTGGGTCCCCTCCCAGTGCACAGGGAACCCCTCTCGGGGTCAGCCCTGTGCTTCTGCAACAGTGGAAGACCTGTCTGCCACTGACCCCAGCTGTGTGGGGCTGGGTGCTTCTGTGGCTGGCCCAGTAGTGGTCACTAGGACAGGGGGTCGGGGTCTGGTATCATAATGGCAGGAGGCCCTCTCTGCAGAAAGGGGTCAGAGTGAGGGTCTCCTGCAGCATGGGATTAGGTCACATCAGTGGAGACAGGTGTGCCCTCTGCAGCCACCGCTACAGAGTGGAGGGTCCATGGCTCTTACTCCCAGAGCTTCATGGTCATCCTGCTTGAATTACTCCGAGAAATGTTCAACCAGCATTTGTGACTCTTCATCACAGAGTCGCTCTGCTCACTGCTGGTCCCACTGAGGAGCAACTCAGGGAATTGGGCCGTGAGCAGACCTCTGAGCAGCTTCCCACAGGGCTGCAGGCCCTGGGAGCCCTGGAGGAGGCCCGGGGAGAGCTGTGTCCTTGGGTCCCCCCGACACGACCTCCCCCTTCACAGGACTCGGGAGTTGCCTCCAGTCAAGGCAGCCATCCCAGGGGGGAGGGTCTGGCCTATCTTGGTGGCTTCCTCCTGGGCTCCCATCAGCCTCAGGCCGAGCCAGGAGGTGACTGGGCTGCAGAACATTAGCTGAGGAGGCTGCCACTCCAGGGCAGTGGCCACTCCAGGGCAGTGGCCGCTCCAGGCCAGCATCTGGAAGTGAGCTTTGGCCAGCAGGGGGGTGCTGTCTGCCAGCCACCCCACACTTCAGCCATGCAGAGGCCCCAGCAGCCTGGAGGAAGACCCACTAAGCCAATTGGCCAGTGTTCCCTTGATTTATTTGCCCGTGGGACCCGCTTTCCTTAAGCTACCCATGAGCAGATGAGCTCCCCTCGGCGTGGGTGCATCGCAGGCTCCCGTTCGCGACTGCAGGAAGGGACTCACTGCCCGAAGTCACGCAGAGGTCCCTGAGCGTGTGGGTCTGCACTGCTCCAGCAGGACTGGTCCGCGCTGTGCCCGAGCTGTGCGGTCACTGTCCTGGGCACACTGTCCTCCTGTGCCTGCTCACCACCGCCTTCAACTCGATGCGCGCTGCTCTGCAGGCACCCCAGCCTCGAGAGCACAGCCCTGAAGAGTCAGGCAGAGGCTGCCTCCGGGTGTGGCTTGGGGCAGGTGCAGAGGTGAGGGAAAGGGCAGGCCCGGGATTTGGGGCCAGGCCCTTTCCAGGAGCCCTGCCTCGGGGCCCCAGGGAGCAGGGCAGGACGGGGCCCTGGCCTGGCGTCCTCCTCTGCTTTCTTTCTGTTCCTCTTTTTTCAAAACCATGTTTCGCGCCCCTTGCCCTCCTCTCGGGGGCTGGGCAGCAGCTCCCTCCACCCTTGGCTTGCAGACGCTCAGATGCGGCCTATGCCATCGCTGACGGGGCCTGGCTGCCAATCTATAATGTTCCTGGCCATGATTAATCTGATAAATAATAAATATATCAATCTAGTCTTTCAGACAAGGACAAATTCTTACCAGCAGGGAGGCAGGAGGCCTCTTTACAGCTGCCTGTAGTGCTGGGATTAATTATTTAATGCTTAATTCTTCGGGAAATGAGAAAGTTTTGATTAATGCTGTCCAGTGTCGTTCCTCGCTTGTTTGATATGTGTCAGATAATTTTTCCTCCCAGTCACTCTGAAGAAGCCAGAGGCTACTGTCATGGGGATCAGACACTGAATTTTCAGAGATTAATTGAACTGAAAATTTAGAGAAAGGCACTGGAAGTCCCGCCCCAGATAACCTCTATGTGCTGGATTTGGCTCCTCCGGTGTGGCCCCGGGTCCCATGCACGCACTGGCTTGCAATACGGGGAAGAACCGCATTTGAGTTCCAGTGTTTTGTTTTTGGCTCCCTCTGAGCTTGGCAGAGTGACGTCACTCGGCTGGCCAATGGTTGGTGAGCATCCTGTCTGGCAGGAGCCGGGGGTAGAGGTGTTGTTCTTCTGGGTTCGGAAGCTGGTTCTGCAGCCTGGGGCTCAAGCCCCCTCCGCAGAACTCAAGCCTCCGCAGAGCTCCAGCCGGGGGCCCCCATGTCCTTCAGATCCTGGTTTACTCTAGAAATAACTTTCTGGCCCTCATCTGCCCTGCAGAGTCCTGTTTCCCCAAGCTCCCTGTCAAAGGCAGGGAGAGAAGGAAATGGCTTCATCTCGTAGCGTCCCATGGACTTCAGCTCAAAGTGCGTTTCTGCAGTCTGCAATCGCCTCTGTGCCTCAACTTTCTGTCTTAATTTAGTGATTATGAAAATAAGATGCCACGTGTGGAGACGGGAGAGCAGGCTCACAGGGAGATCTAGAGGGAATGGCTCAGGACTCGGAGCCACCCGCCCCACGCACAGTGCAGCCTGTCTGCGTCCAGGGGAGCTGTCGCTTACACCTCCTCCTCCACCTGGGTCTCAGCACAAGCCCTGCTCCCCTGGGTCCTGGGTGCCAGGGACTGGCAGTCCAGTGCCTGAGGGCACACGGTGAGCTGTAGCCCACGGTCCCCTCCCAGAGCAGGTGCCGGGACGCAATAACCCTGGAAGCTGAGAGCTGGGCCCCAGCGCTGCGTGTCTGCCCCCGAGAGGATGCGGGTGGCTCTCGTTGAATGGTGGGGAGTGTCCAGTCAGCTGTGTCACCAGGGCAGGTGGCATCTGCCACTCTGACCACGTTTGCCTGTCGGTTTGGTGCAACCCTACACCAAGGTGGCTGGACGACTCGAACCCAGATCCTGAGCCCTGTGTCAGGGAGCAGGCCAGGCGGAGGGGCACGGGGAGAGGAGGCTGCACACCGTGACCAGTGCCAGGGAGCACGGGGCTGGGCCTTCGTGCCTTTCCCACCTTCCTACCATGCAGCAGGACTTGGCAGACTGGTGACGCGCAGTGAGGTCCAGGAGTCGCTCTGACATAACCCACCACGTGCCAGGCGTGCACCTTGCCTGGCATGGAAGCAGGGCCTAGCCCAACAGGAGCCACGGGAGCCAGCGTCCGAGCCAGCCTCGGCCTCTCCTTGCAGTGCCCGTCCACCCGCCGGCTTACGGTTCCCAGGCTCCTGCTTACCCTTCCTCTGCTCCATGCGGAGCTCAATGCACCTGTTTCACAGATGAAGGAGTTTGACTCTGGGAGGTCAGGAGAATTCCCAAACTCAGGAAGTCAGCATGTGAACCTGGCTCTCTGGCTCCAACTCCATGTTTTCACATCCCCCCAGGACAGCAGGGATGAGCTGCCCTGAGTTCTTATCTTTTCTTTCTGTCTTTAATTGCTATTTTTAACCTCACAAGCCCTTGGAATTCGAGAACTTGGCCCTTGTCCCCAGCAGACACACACACACCTCAAGCTATCGTCACAGCCCTGCATTCTCAGTACACAGAGAGCATGCTCCTGATGCAGGTCCAGACACACACTGGGCTACCCCAGGAGGCCCTGGCCACCCGCAGTCCTGAGGCAGCAGAGGGAGGCCTGAGGGGTAGAGGACATGGAGGTGACTGTCCCAGGGCTCTTCTTCAACATCCCTTCTCCAGACCTTGCAGATGGGACTGAGCTGCAGGGTGCAAGGGCCTCGCAGGCTGTCACACGGGGACCTCCAGGGTTTAGAAGTCCACTGCACGGTAGCTGAGGGGCAGCACCGTGTAGGTGAGAGGGAACTCGGGCCACCGGTGCTCGGCACCCCCCCTCTGTGTCTCTCCAGTCCAGGAGCCCCACCGCTGGTGTTGCCACTCTCAGGCTCCCGTCCCCAAAAGCAGGGCAGGGCAGGGCCAGCTTGGCTGCGTGTGACCTGCAGACCCCACACACCCATCCCCAGGTGCACGCGCAGCTGAGGACGGGCACAGGGGAGTCTGTGACCGTGTGGTCCTGGACGATGCCCTGCACCAGGTCTTCTTCCAACACAGCCCGCACCCCGCCAGGTGCGCCCTACCTGGCACCGTCCTGTCTTGGAGCCAGACTCCCTCCAGCCCCCAGACTGAGCACTCTGGGGTGCTGAGGTCTTGGGACTCGCCCCTACAGACACAGTCAGCAGAGCTTCAGACGCTGCACCCCTGCGGAGGCCCCGTCACCTGGGGGATTGTTTAGGGAATTTGTATTTTCTGCCGCTTCCTTCTTGAACCTATTTGCATTTTAAATAATTAAAACATTAAAACTGAAAAATTTATAAATGAGAGCTGCTAAGAGAATCCTGCCTGCAGACAATAGAGAGAAGTTGTGACCCTGCCAGGGCTGCTGCCTCGTCCTCTCTGTCACTCTCCCCAACACACCCCCTGCGTCCCGCGCGGCTCCCGGGCACACACCACACACACACACTCACAGCTGGGGTGCACCACGGGGCGGGCAGCAGGCTCACGTGGACGAGGCCACCCAGCGCTGCGCACACACGCCCCGCCCCCCGGGACCCCTCCACCCACGGCCGGGGGAGGACGCCACGTGGTGAAGCTTTGATCCCATTATGGAACTGACCCCGGCGGAGCCTCGGCCATCAGAACCTGGCCTCCTCTCTCCCAAACCTAGCCACTGCTCGTCCCAAAGTGTACTTGGGGGCAGGGGTGGGTGGCCAGGGTGGGCAGCGGGTGGGCAGGGAGTGACAGGCCCTTGGTCTGGCGCGGCTCTGCCTGTTGTAACAAGCGTCGGGACATTAGGAGCCACAGAAGCCGGGCTGGCCACATCATCAATCACGCGCTGACAGTCGCCTTCAGTTTGTTTGTTCCACTCTGCATAATAAGTGATTGGATCAGGTTTAATTAGATATTGGGTAATCAATCATTGCCAACAAGGCCACTCAGCTTGGGATCTAGATGCTGCAAGGAAGAAAAAAACAGCCCATCTCATCTCGCGTGCGTAGATAGTGCCGCCAGGAGCACACACCGTGGTGTGTGACCGAGGTGTGGGGACGTCTCCGAGACGCGGGGAAGACAGCGGCTCACATCTGCGCGGCTCCTTCACAGGCGCAGCTGACATTTTACTTTTGCTGCATAATTACTTTTCAATATAATATAATATGCAGACCTGAGGGGGAGGGAAAGCAATTACATTACGCACTGGTCCTTCCTCCTGTGCGTCCCCAGAAGTGACCAGAGCTGCTGTTGAGTGCGTAGCCACCTGAGCCTAGGTGCAGGCTGTGCAGGGCGTGGTGGCTTTGGGGGCCGCAGCTCAGGGCAGAGGCTCGTGGGGCCCGTGGGGAGCTCCTTGCTGGCTCTGGACTCAGACTGTGGCTTCCTGCCTTCGTGTCAGGAGCCGGCTTTTCCTTGCAGCTCACAGATCCACGGCGGTGATTGACCTGCACTGTGGGTTATTTATTCACTTGTTTACTTAAAGCCTCTATTTAACCTCGTGGGCAGAAATAACAGGGAGCGTCATACGTTCATTATCGGGATGTCGAAGGTCACGTCAGTGCTTGTATGCATCCCATTAGACACAAAGGCGTGCGGACTGTGATGGACTTGGGGACTTGGCGTGTTCATTAAGGGTCAGCGGGTGTGGACCCCTGTGCCCTTGGTGCACCTCTAGTAACTTCGTTTTGGCATGAAATAGAAATGCTCCCCCTGACTCTGATCACAGCTCCTGTACACAAAGGGAAGGGGCATGCACGCTCCGCTCCTGAAGGATGGACCCCTGCACGTGCCCGGAGGGTGAGCTGGGGCTCCTGTTCCTTTCCTGCTACTTTCTCACCTTGTAGGTAGAAATCTCCACTCAGTGCAAGGGAGCCACCCATTCACCTGAAGGACCATGTGGGCCTGTCTCAGGTAAGTCATGAATTCTGTGGTTTGGTGGAAATTCCTGAATGAGGGTGTAATGGGTAGGTGGTAGATGGATGGCTGGAGGAAAGGATGGGTGGATGAGTAGATGGATGAATGGATGGATGGATGGATGGATGGATGGAGGAAAAGGATGGGTAGGTGGTGAATGGATGGGTGGGTCATGGATGGATGTAGAGAGAAGGATAGATGGATAGAGGAATGGATGATGAGTGGTTGTCTGTATGGGTGGAGGAATTACTTGGTGGGCGATAGACGAATGGGTGGATGGTTGGATGGATGGGTGGATGGGTGGGTGGAAGGGTGGATAGATGGGTGGAT
>JAJEJO010000187.1:1019582-1056958 GCA_020662805.1 Glaucomys volans | reverse complement strand
CAATGGTCCCTCTATCCACCCCACCCCTGCATTGGGCACCTAGTCAGTCCCCATCAGGGCATTAAGAGCCTGATGGATTGTGGCTGTGGTCCCCCAAGCCTTTTGTCACTGAGCTGTCCCTCAGGGTCTAACACAGGAGCTCTGGGGACAGCTGTCTAAAGCATCACTCTGCAGCAGAGTGGGGGCGTGGGGACAGCTGTGGCCCTTTGCTTCTCGCACCACCTCTCTGCAGTTCTTCTCCCCACACCTGGGCTCGCACTTGACGAGGACTGTCTGGTATGTCCCTGGGTGGGCATGCTGGTGGCCAGCCCCCACCTGTGTGCACAATGGTGCCATGGGTCTGCCCAGGAGAGGACTCCATGGTCAGGCTGCTGGGTCAGAGGGACTCTCTCCTCAGTGCTCATAGACGTTGCCAGATGCTGCCTTGGAAAAGGCCTTGAAGCTTTGCATGTGCTTCGCTGTTCATTTCCCCCAGGTAGCCTTGACCCCGGCATGGGTTCCCGTCCCTGGTGGAGGGGAGCTTGTGGCTTCATCTTCCTCCAGGTGATGGGCATGCTGCTCCTTCTCACAGGAGCCAGGGCCCTCTGGGATCTGTTTCACCCCCACCCAGGACACTGGTCCATTTGCCTCCTGTCCTGCCGGCTCATGCTAGCCCCAAGGAGCCCAGTGTCCTTCTTCACGGGGCCACTCCAGAGTCCTGACCAGGTGTTCCCCTGCCCCCCTGGACCAATACACCTGGTGCCAACAGTGTGGAGAAGTCTCAAGAGAAATGACAGGCCCTGGCCTTTTGGCCTCCTTGAGGCTGAGGTGCCTCTTCCACCCCTGAGTGTGTCCACAAGGGGGGCGCCCACAGATGGGAGGGCAGTTGATCTGAGGTGAGCCTGCAGGCAGATGCCAACTTGGAGTCACGCATGGAGACAAAGACCAGAAACACAGTGTCCCTGATTCTTGGGCAGAACAGCTGTGGGGTGGTCCCTGGGGGCATCCCTGCCAGGCTCCCAGGTCTCCCAGAGACCTCAGAGGCCTGGGGCTTGTGCAGAAGGGACTCATGTTTACATGGACCCAAAGCCAGTGTGTCAGGCCCAGGGAGTTCTTGCCTGCATAGAATTGGGAGTGTGAGTCCGTCTCAGGCACGAGATTGTCACCTGAGAGCAGTTTTAGAAGGTGCTTAAAAGGTGCGCCGTGGCTTACCTGTTTGCGTGAGGTACTCAGCCGGCTTAGTACCCAGAAATGCTTCATGGAAACCCCATCGTGGCGTGGAGCCCCTTGTTCACGTAGAACACATTTTTTGGGTAGCTATAATTCATAGACTACTCTACATACAAGTTTGCATACTTGGTTTGAAATTTTGTATCATTGGCAAAATTTAGCTATAAGAATAGTCAACCTTGTTTTAACTATTCATAATAATATGGGAATACTGATAGGCTGGATATTGTACTGGGGAGTCATCAATACCTCGTGGTATTCAGACAACACGAGTAATGCCACGGCACTGTTGAATTGTGTCGGGCATGGCAGGTCCTGTGTCACCGCACACACTACCACGTAAGTGAAACGCAGTTTCAGAAACAGACATCCAGGATCCAGCTCTAACGACTGCTGTTACAATAACTCACAAAGTAACACGTGGCCGCGTGGCTGGACTGCCAGTTAAAAAGTGCGCCCAGGATTTGTCTCTGTGCAGTGAGAGAGCAGCTCTTCCATCTTCGTTTCCATCATCTGCGTTTTCAGTACAGTGTTGCTCTTGTAATAGAAGTAAAAGCTGTCGGGAGTCCCGTTGCTCGCTCCCCGCTCCTGCTCCCACACTTCCCACGGGCTCTGCCAGGCCCAGGGCTGCCCTTTGGCGGCTCCTGATTTGCTTTTGCATTTAGGATCTCAGCACGCACGCAGGAAAGGTCTTTCCCCTTTTTGAAACTGGAGACGAGTGGAGAAGAGCATCCCTGGCCATGGAGCCGCCTCCTCTTGGGAGTGGTTTCTGCCGTGTGGCCTCGAGTCAGGAACCCTGGATCGCACAGGCAGAGTGACAGATCTGGGAACAGAGCCCGGGGTGCAGGCAAGGCTGGAAGAGGTCACTTTCAAGAACACCGGGAATCAACGGCAGATCACAGGGATAAGGGAAAAACCATGGTCCCCCATCCTCCCATTTAGGGTGAATGTTGGGAGCTCGGCCAGGAAATCAGTGTTCCCTCTGATGCCCCAGAAATGGCTGTCCTGAGGAGCTGAGCTGGTGAGGTGGGGGAGAAGCTCAGGGGAAGGACGGAAGCCAGGCCAATGCCCTGGCTCTAACAGAACAAAACCTCACAGTACACCCACACTCCGCAGGGGACGCGCCCACTGGACTCACCCTGCAGCTACATCGGCTCTGCTCCTACGTATGTGCCTACGTGTGCTGGGCATGCTAACGCCCTTGACCACACACACCAACGCCCTTGTGCATGTGCACACAGTCAACGTGCTTGATCATTAGCACACGGATAATCAGCACAGGTGGGCCCCAGTCTCTGCACACACACCCTTGCCAGCACACGGCGATGCCTGGCAAAGAAGGACACTTTTTCCAAGTAGTTTATCATACGCTCTGCAAGATGGAAATGAGCTCCTCAAGGCTGGGACACATGGATGCATGCTGGGGTCTTTCTGGGACCTGGGCTCCAGCTCTGGGTGGCACCTGGTTTCCAGCCCACAGCACGGGGACACATGTGGACATGGATGTGGCCACTCTGTGCCTGCTCCCTGGCCTTTCTTTGGGAGACACTATTCCTCTGCCAAAGGCCCCATGGGCTCTCCAGCTCCCCTCAGAGCCCAGGCACCACCATGGCACCTAATGGGTGAGGGCTGCAGATTTTGTAGCAGACACCACTATGATCTCGAGGCTTGAGGCCCAAGGTCACCTGGGTGCTGGACCAAATGGGACCTCTTGCCTCTTGCAGGCCAGCAGCCCGGGTTGCTGGTCCACCTCAGCAGCCATCCTGGGGTGACGTCAGCATGGCTGGCGTGATGGTGGTCCCAGGGCTATCCCTGGGCTGACAGGCATCCAGGGGCCCTGTCCCTGTTGAGTCAAGCCTCCAGTGAGCCTTCTCAAGTCCCGTTAATGCAGGGTGCCCAGCATGGAGGTCCAGGCCCTGGGGCAGCGCGGGGTCAGCTCCCGAAGTCTCAGGAAAGTCGGCAGTGCAGCCTCCGGCAGCTTTCCCGGCTCTGTCCAGGGTCTGGCTGGGGCAGGTACAGCCAGCAGCCCTGTGGACCAAGGTCTGCTGCTCCCTAGGCTTCTCAGGGGTCGGTGCCTGCCGTGCAGAGGAAAGGCAGCACCCGGGGGTTCAGCTGGCGAAACTCACACGCCAGGAGTCCTGAGAGCCCGCTGGGGACCCTTGCCTGCACCCTGTTCCCCTGTGTTTAGAGGGGTGCTTGCAATGCTGGGCAAGACTGGGCCCAGGCTGGGTCTGGTGGCTCTGGTCAGCCAGTGCCCCTGAGGTCTGGAAGTGGCCGCTTAGCAGGGAGCAGCTTCCCTGTGTGTGCTGGGAGCAGCCCTGCCGGGAGCCTCTGCCTGAGAGCGGCAGCGGCTGTGGGCACTGGTCTGCTCTGGGTCTCGGGCAGCTGGCCAGGGATAACCCCCCCAGGGCAGATCTGGCCACGGCAGAGAGAGCCCCATGGGAGTTGGCAACCCACCCCTCCCCAAGTCTGCAGGGAGCCGACCACAGCTCCTCCGCCCGGAGCCGCCCGACACACCTGCAAAGCAGCGAGGAGCACTGCTGCGGACAGCAGGCCAGGCGGCGCGGACCCGCCCCCCTCCTCCTGGGGCCGAGGTGCAGCGGCCTAGGTGAGCTCCCACGGCGCCACGCTCTCAATTCCTTCTAAAAATGGACGCCATAATTATACATTAAATACGATTCAAATCTGCAGGGAACTGTAACTCAATAAGCATGAAAAAATTAATGAAAAGCTTAATTATTATAATAATACCATTAAAATCTAATAAAGAAAGAAAAAAGTTGACTTCATTTTATTTTAGCTTGGGCACCTAATATCTTTTTACCCCTTTAGCAGAACCATAATTAATTTAGACTTGGATTTTCAGAAAAGCCAAATTATATGCCACAGAGCTTAACGCTCTTCAGAGAGCAGACGGTGGGAACACAGACCGCGGCCTGGGCGAGGGGAGAGGATGCGAGAGCCGTGTGCCCTGCGGTGCCCACCAAGGGGCTGCCTCTCCAGGAGGTCCATCTTCCCACTGCTTCTAATTGCTTGCTCATCTCTGGCTGCTCTGACGCCTACTTAAGCCTCCAGAGCCACAGAGCACATGGGTGTCATGCAAAGGACTCCGGTGCTGTCTCTAGTTGGGACAAGTAGCTCTCTTCTCCTGACCACAGTGCGGACACAACGAGCCCTGTCCCTTGAGGCCCAAGGCCAATAGTTGGGCCGCAGGTGCAGAGCATCCCTCCACCGCATACCCATCGCAGCCAGTGACCCGCAACTCGGTCAGGTGTCCTACGCCTGCAGGCAGCCCAGGCCGTGCCCAGCTCATCTGGTCAGACCAACCTGTGCTGGCTTCCCAAGGTCCTGGCCTCAGAGGGTCCCACAGTCCCTAGCATTCTGGACTGATGGTCACCCCACCTGTTCCTGCCACCTCTCAGAGATGGGGCCTGAACCTGGGTCTGCTGGTCACTCTGGCTTCTTGGAAAGCCCTGCTGTCTGCAGATGGGTATCAGGCATATGGTAGTAGACAACACACTGGTCAGTTACCTTGGAGTTGGTGGGTCCTGATGAAGAGGAACTGGACCCAATGGGTGATTGGCTCCTTGGAGGAAGATCGCCCAGCTGTACTCAATGGGCCTCCTGTGGGGGACGTCCATCAGGGCCCAGTGACCACCCCCAATCCCAATTGTTCAATAAGGCAACCTACTCAGGTGGCGAGAAAGGCTCACTGGCTCCCTTTTCATGAAAGCCACAGTGAACTGCTCAGAAAGCCGACCTGGGCACCTGGGCTCCTGGAGGCCTGGACACCTTGTTCTCACGTTTGCAGGGTAAACTGGAGCTTGCATCTTGTGCAGAAGCAAGAAGGGGTGAGGCCTGCTCACTTGAAAGCCCAGCCCGTCCTCTGTGGACACCGTAGCCATTCCTGAATTGCAGAGGAAAACACGTGTGGTCAGACTCCTAGGCGGTTTCACAGCCCCATGTCTCTCTAGCAGCGAGTTGAGTTCCGGCAGATTCCGGGGTCAGCAGAGCAGCCTTACAGTGCAAGAGCCCTGGCCAGGCGTCTGGGGATGGGGAAGGTGCTGCAGATGGACTTGTCGCTTTCCCCGAACAGGAGAAGATGTAAAGGGACGCTTGTTTCAGGAGGGGTCGATGTCCTGGGGAGGTGAGTCGTGATGGTACCTTACAGCTACGGGGTGACATTTTGACCACTTTCATTTCTAAACGAAGTTTCTCAAGCATAAATGGGGAGAAATAATGTATGGGATTAAAGAAAAACAGGTATTCTTTGCACACGATAGAAGCAGGCTTTAGTGAAAGATGAACCTGAACGTTGCCGGCCTGCGGTGCGTGGCTGTGGGACCACGTTGGTACCGGGGAGGAGTACCGGGGAGGAGTCCTCGGTTCCAGTGACTTCCTGACTCCTCACTCTCCATGAGGTTCCAAGCCACCAGGCCCCCAAACCCCGCACCTGGGAGCACGTGATTCGGCTCCTGGGCCCACCCCAGGCCCACTGACAGGGAGTGCGTTGGGGCTGGGCTGCCTCCCTCCCTCCGTGAGCCCGTCCCACTGCTCGTCAGCACCTGGACCTGTCATGGATCCCTTAGGAAGTTCTGAGCTTTATTTGCACCAAGAGAGGGCAGGGCACGTTTTATTCAGGGACGCAGAGCGTTCCCACCGGCTTCTTCTTCCAAACATTAGCAACACCAAGAAGAGGCGCCTCCCGTCTCTGCGTGTCTCAGGCCTCTGCCCCAGGGACTCCCTGTGGTGCTTCGGCCGATCGTACCTGTTGGTGGTGTTTGTGCTCCTTTGCTCTTAGAACGTCTCTGCTTTCCTCGGGTCTAAGAACAAAGAGAGGGAGGGATGGATGGAGGCAACGTGGCGGGTGCCTCACTGACGCCACTCAAAACAGTGCTGCCCCTCAGAGATGCGAAGACGCTTCTGTCCCTTTTTTATTCCAATTAGGGTGCATGCAAACGGTCTCCACCTGCGTGTGTGCTACGTGGGTGACCTCTCACTGCACCTCTACCCCTGTCTGTTAACCTACTGGCCTGGGACTTGTGTGATCAACTTCATTCTTCATTTCTTCAAAATATGGAAACTGGTCAAGCTTTTTAGATTGTTTGCTTTTTAAGTTGTTATTATTGTTTTAATTTTGAGAAAGCTGAGGACCCACACCCTTTTGTCAGGAAGGACAGATGTCCTTCCTCACAGAAGAGTCTTTGGTGAAACAATTGTCCATGACTTTTTCCCAATTCTACTTGAATTAATTTTCCCACATTGAGCTTTGGGAGCCCCTCGCACTATCTGTGTGCTGGCTTTTGCTGGCCAGGGGTTTGCAAATATGCTCTCCCAGTCTGTAGATTGATATTTTGTGCTCTTAACAGTCAAAAGTTTTAATTTTGCTGAAGTCCTATTTATCAGTTTTTCCTTTTATGGATCATGATTTGGAATCAAATCTAAGAATTATTTGCTTTGCAACAAATCCCAAATATTTTCTGTTTTATTTCCCTTTCTTTCTTTCCTCCTTCCTTCTTTCATTTCCTTCTTTTTTCTTTGCCTATACTTCTCTGATTGCACCAAACATCATTTTGAAAAACTCATTTACCACTGAACTGCTTTGGGCATTTTGTCAAAAGTAAACTGGGCGCGTTACGTGGGTCTGTGTCTGGGTTCTCCTCCTGGTCCGTCCATGGGCATGACAATTCACCAGCACCAGACAGCCTCATCGCCGTGGCTGCCCAAGCCCAGGAACCAGGTAGACTTGTTGCTCCTATTTTTTCTTTTTACATTTTTTTTTCTGTAAAATTTAAAACCTCTTCTAGTTAATTTTCATTTCCACACAAATTTTGAATAATGTCTGTATCTAAAAATTCTTGCTGCAATTTTGTTAGATATTGCATTAAAATATCCTTTTACTTTTAATCCTTGTGATTTTTGGATTTAAAGTGAGTTTCTTTCAGACTGTTTTAAGGTAAATTAACTTTTTGTTTTAAATCCACTCTATCTCTGTCTTACAATTGATGTATTTGAGCCATTTATATTTATTGTGTTTATGGGTGTCTTAGGATTTAAGTGTGACCTTTGTTTTGGTTTCTGATTTGTTCTCTGTTTCTCATTGCTCTGTTTCTTTTCTGAGCTTTCCTGTGGGTTATCTGAACTTTGTTTTCAAATTTGCTTTTGCCATATCTGTGATGTTTATTTCTGTATTAAATGTTTTGGGGTGTTCATGCTTTACGTAACTCGTATATAACTTATCACAGTAAGCTTGTGACCACTTTCCACAGGTCCAAGGGAACCTCAGGACGCTTGCCTCTGTGTCATGCTACCCTCCTCGTGTGCAGGGCTATGAAGTTGCTGCCGTCATTGAACATGATTTGAAGACATCAAGAGAAAGGAAAACATTGTATTTTCTCCACAGCTGTACTCTTTCTGCTCTTCTTTCTTTATTCCTAATATTCTAAGGTTTATTTTCTTAGCATTTTCTTTCCATGTAAAGACGTTCCTTTATCCTTTGTTTTAGGGTGCATCCCCCCCTGTCAAAGATCCCATCATCAGAGATCTTCTACTCGTGTCCGTCCTTCTTCACGATACTCCCCTAGGTGAGAACTCTGGGAGGATCCTCCTTTGCTTTCAGTAACTACTCCTAACAATACGCCTCTTCTTTCTGTCTTCCGTTCTCCCCTTTGAGAAAACAGCTATAATTTGAATATTTTTTCCCTATAGGTACGGTGTCTCTCTTTCACCTCTTTCAAGATTTTTTTCATGGCTTTTAGTTTTCAGAAGTTTGCTTATGATGAGCACTAGGACAAATTTTTGGGACTTGGTTTCGTTGTTTTTTTTCCTCTTCTGAGAAGTTTTGCTTGGCTTCTCTAATCCACAGCTCTGTGTCTTCCGTACTGGGATAATTTTGAACCATTGTTTTGTAAGGTATTTTTCAGTCCCCCCTCCTTTTGTGGGAACTCCAGTGACATGAGTGCTGTGTGTTTTGCTGTGGTCCCGTGGATCTCTGGGCACTGACAACATCTCCCTAGCCTGTTCCCCTGTCATTCAAACCTGGCAGAATTTCTAGGATTGTTTTGAAGAAACAGTGGCAAGTAAACACAATGACTTTTCTCACTGAAATCATATTCTTAGTTTTGAAAATTCCAATTGCTTTTTTGCATCTTCTGTTCCTTTGCTGGAAGTTTCCATTGGTGGAAGGGCATCCTCATTGCTTGTTAACGAGTCCTGCCATGTCTGCTTTGCACATGTGCAATGACCTCACAGCCCTGGTATTGCAGCCATTGCACCATTGGACTGCCTTGATCCCTTCAGTTCAAGATGGTCCTGCTTCATGGTGTGAGGCATGCTGGGCACTGACTGAAATCTCAGATTTTCATCTCCGATTGGGACTCTGGAACTTGTCTGCACCTTGAGTTGGCCGGCCTTCCCTGGCACACTCCAGCAGGGGGAGGGCCTGGTCCTGGAGGCCCAGGTTCACGCAGACCTCCCTTGACTCCTGACTTGATCCCTGAGGGGCTTCATCACTGCCAGGTAGGATGGACATGCGGCTGCTCCCAGGGTGTCCACTGGCATGCGGGTGGAATGGCCTCATCACCTCTGGGCGGAGGGGCAAGTCCTGGTCCTCCTCTAGCTCCCTCCAGTGCAGCCTCATAGTGGGGGGGCCTCACTACTGCTGTTTAGGGTGGCAGTTTGGGTTCCCTGTGGTCTCCTCTGACTCTAGATTAGGCCCATTTCTGCCTCGTGGCAATGAGCATCCAGCCTCCCACTGGGCTCCTGCGACGCTGCTGGAGGGGTGTTGGGACATCTCTTCGGGCCCTGTGCTGTGGGGTGGAAGTCAGACTCCCCCTTGGCCTTGGCTGGTGTGGATCTGGTGGGGCCACAGGATTGTTATGTGGCGTTTGGCTCAAGGGTGACTCCGGTCTGAAGTTCTCTGTCTTGGTGGGTGTCTCCTTCCCTGCTCCTTTGCCCAGATCGAGCGTACATGTCATATTTCTGTGTGCCCCTGGTGACTCATCTCAACCTCCTCAGAATCAGGCCGAGGCCTCTCAGGCAAAGGCAGCCCCTCCGCTCAGCCTGGTGCCGCTCCCTGCTTCAGGGTTCCCACCATGGGTCCTCTTTCCAGCTCCCAAAGTTGGTGGGCCCCAGAATTCTCTCTGTTACCCAGTTTTTAACTGCATTTCACAAGAAGAGCAGGGAAACCCACAGCATCGTCCCAGGAGCGAGCTGTGCCGTGAGTCCTTTTCTCTGAGATCTTGAAGGTGTCGTGAAGTCAAGTGACACTTCTGCTCTGAAAGAACATCGACTGACTCAGCCACTTCCATGCACAGTCAGGAAACATCCCTGTTCACTCTAAGGTGTTCCTTATTTTTAGCACCCAGATTTCTTAGAGCAGGAAATGTGAGATGTGGTGTTTTCGTCATCTGTCAAAAATTCCTATATTAAGAAATGCCACTGGATGTCAAAAGGAAACGTGAGCTACTTTCCTTTTTTCTGTGATTTAAATTCTCTGCTCCTCTTTTTTCCCTTCTCTTATCCTCCTCCTCCTCCTCCTCTTGCTCCTCCTCCTTCCTATTCCAGTTCTGCCACCTGTTATTTGGCAAGGGTTGCCCACCTCTCCGTGAACCCTGCTTCAGAGTTGGGCTTGGATGGTGCTGGCTGGCGCTCCCCCACTGCGAGAGCCGAAAGCCCAGGCAGCATGGGGTGGGGGACTTCCAGCCTCGCTGTGCGTCAGGGAGGGGTCCCTAGGTGTTGGACACTTTCCACACCATGATGAGGCCCTCGAGATGACCAGCTCCCTGTGCTGGAGGAGTCCTGCTTGCTCGGCTCTGTGGCTGGGCCTGTGGTGGGACAGATGTCCTGGGTAGAGCAGGCTGGTGAACTCACGGAGGCTGGAAAGGAAGTGAGAGCAAGCGGGGAGGCCCAGCATGCATAGATGATGGTTCTCCGCGCACAGTCAATGGGGATGAGATGGGAGAGTGGCAGAGACACAGTTCACAGCAGTCAGGATGCAGAGCAGAGGGTGAGCACGAAGGAACTGTGGCACACATGGAGTACTTCTCTGCCTGGAAAAGGGAAGCCTGGCATCCAGAACAACATGGATGAACCTGGAGGACTTGAAGTGCAATAAGCCAGGCATGGAGACCCAAATCCAAACACACCCGACTGCAGGAGAGAGCAGAGTGAGGGCTGCAGGGACTGCTGAGAGTGGACTGGGGAGATGTGGAGGAGGAAGGGAGGACAGTGCGAGAATGTGCAGAGAGTCTGCGCCATCTTGCAAAGAGCAGAATGAGAACCAAGCCCGAGTGGCTGGGAGCCGCCCCTGTCCCGGGCAGGGATCTGACTGGACGGCTCTGGATTTGGGGTTGGACTGGATGACGTAACCACAGTTCAGGGTGGAAGGAAAGGTCCTAGCCTGGACATTAGTTAATGCTGGGGAAAGCTGCCATGGAAGCCTGAGCCCTCTGAATTTTTATGAGTAAACGGACCCATTCCAGTGATCACTCTGTGGCTGGACGGCGGCCGAGTGTTTCTAACCAGGCTTCCCTGAGCGGCCGCCTCTGAGGGGCCACCGTCCTGAAATCACTGATGGAACAGGGACCCTGGGTCCTCGGCTGCCTCCCCTGCCTCCCCTTCCTTGGCCAGTGAGTGCCCAGCGATCTGAAGAACACACAGCACAGCGTTTCTGAGTCCTGGATGCTGAGTTGCCAAGTCTCCAGGTGTGAGGTGCGTCTGGGCATCAGGCACTTGCAGCCGGGCTGCCTGTCATTTTGAAAACCTCTGTTGACGAAGGAGTTGCAGAGGAGCCAGGAGGGTGCGGGCTCAGGGGCGGTGCTGGCCATGTGGCCCCAGATGGTGCAGTTCCAGCCTCTGAGGAAAGCCAGCCGAGGACGGCCTCCTGTTGAGGCCTCTTCAGAAGAGGTATCAAGGGCTGCGTGGGACGTCCAGGACGTTGGCGGAGTGGCTGAAGAAGCACGTGGGTGGCCTGGAGTCCTGAGCCAGAGCAGGGTGCTCGTCAGGAAGGAGCACCGTGGCTGCTGTCCTCCTCGGATGCCAAGGCGGCAACTGGCCCTGCCGAGACACAAGGCTGCTGCTCTGTTTCCACCTGGGACTCCGAAGAACAGGAGGGAGTGATTCATACACATGGCCTGTGCTGAGTGTGACCCTCCCAGCAGGGTGGCTCCACCCACTCCGCTCCTCTGGCCTAGGGAGGCTGTGACGTCAGCGACCCTGGAACAGCTAGATTGCTCCCACCCAAGGGCAGGTGGTGCTGAGGTCCCAGGGATCAGGCAAGACCGCCCGGCGTCCTCACGCGCTCCTCCAGTGAGCGGGCTCCAGATGCCAACGCAGGTCTCCTTTGCCCCGACTTAGTTATTAATCATCCGGATCCCTTTTCTACATTCTTAACTTCAGTTTGAACTCATTCAGTTCATTGCCATGAAAACTGAAAAGAAAAAGAAAGCCTTCACTCATTCCCTTGGGACACTGGTGCCCAGCTCCAGGTGGGAGTGTGGTCCAGTGCAGGCGAGGGGCGTGGCGGGCGGCCAACAGGGGCTGGCTGTGCGTCTCTCTGGGCTTTCTGGTGTCCTCTCCCTGGCTCTCCCGCCACCGTGGCTCCTAACCCCAACTGCTCCGTGTTCACTTGAGAAAGTGTCTTAAAACCACAGAAGCATTTCCGTGTGGCCTTTCTGGAGGGAGATAACGAACAGGGAGCGGGGAGCGTGCGGGGTGGGGAGTGGGCCGGCCCAGTGCTGAGCGTGGGGGAGTGCGGAGAAACTGAGGCAGCTCTTCTGGGACGGCTGCAGAGGGCGAGTTCAGGGTTCATCCTCTGCCCTCCTGCAGGGCGAACTCCCCTCCCGCACTGTGGCTAGAGGGGCCTGCAGACCAAGCCAGGGGGCAGGTGCGGAGCGGTGGCAGGTGTTCCCTTAAGCTTCAGGAATTCCGCACCTTCTCTCAGTGACTCGTTCAAACTTCAGACAGATCCTGGCAGGGGGCTGAGTTTTTATATTTAATATAAATGCCCTATGCCATCGCTGGGGTTTGGGTTCTGGGCAGGATCCAGTGTTGAGACCTGAATGGTTGAAGACGCGGTGTTGCTCTTAAGGTTCAATACTTTAAAAACAATGAAGCATTTTGATTTTAAAATGATGATACGTGTTTTAAAACTATTTGGGAGTAATGATGCTTATTTTTTAAAAACCTTAAGTAAATTTAATCGTCTCCTATTTTAAAAGCTACCGCTTATCTTTATCTCCACAGTTTCAGCTGAAGTAACAAATTTACCCACAGTAGAGAATCGGGGCCGGGAGATCCTGCTGCTGGGTTAGCGATCTCAGGAGCAGCAGTGAAGAGCTACACCCAGCCAGCACGCAGGGGCCAGCACGCAGGGGCCAGCACGCAGGCCGCGGGTGACTCAGTCACTGACGACGAGAACCTGAGGCCCAGGCTCGCCAAGACCTTTCCGCGGTGAGTCCTGTACGTCCCCAGCTGGGAGAGCGCCCGTGAGCAGCCACGCGCTCACCAGCCCTGCTGACTGCAGGCCTGGCTGCCATGCTGCCTGCCTGACCTCGCCTGCATCCAGGGACGTGTTTGGGGAAAGGAGAGCACGCTGCCCGACACCCGGCAATCCAGTCCACGAGCACCGTCAAATCCCGGGTGCCCTCCTCCCTTCTCATCAGACGGCAGCGTGCGCCCCGCGTCGAGACGCAATCCAGAGTGTGGCACTGAAGTGCTGAGGAGGCGCTCTGGGATTTCCTGGGGTGCCACGTATCTCTCCAGGGTTAGTATTTAATACAATGAGCGCAAAATGATATTCATCATACCTATAAAAATTCTCACAAATCACACATTTAAGACTTGCAGTACTTCTTACATGTTTGAAAATTAATTTGTTCGTTTCATAAAATGAATCCAGCAAGAATCTGAAATGGCTCCCCAGCTCCTCACATCATCAAAGGAACAGCACCTTTTATTTTCAAATCACTCCGGGGGGTTCGTGCTGGGCGAGCGTGTGTGGCGGGGACGCAGCGCCTGAGCCTGTGGCCCAGCCGGGTTCTCCCGCAGGCAGGCTGGTTGGGAGCAGTGGCACTGTGCGCGGAGCAGGGCTGTCTACTGGGGGAGCCAGAGACTGCAGAAGGAGGCGCGAGAGCCTGTGCCTGCGATGTGACGGCTTCGGGTCGGAGGAGAGGCGGCGAGCCCAGCAGCACGTCGGGTCTGAGAGGCCGGGGGGCCTCCCTGGCCAACCCACCTCAAAGGGAGGCCGAGCAGGCTTCTAGGCAGAGCATGTGCTGAGGAAAGGGGCCTGGAAGACGGGCCCCTGGGAGCGAGGTCTGCAGCTGGAGGCCCTCCTGAAGGAGCGTCGTCCGGGCTCCTGCCCAGACGAGGTGCCCAGCATCTCTCCACAGGGGAGTGGTCATCGCTGTCGGCACAGCTGGCAGGGCATGCCCTCTGAGAAGGTACAGCTTTGGACTGGGATTCTCTCAGTGGGGACAAAATGTACATGGATCTGCATCCACGCACACGCATGCACACACACCCAGGCACACGCATGCACACATATATGCACACACGCACTCATCCAATTATTTCCAAGGTTTTCTGTTTCACATATAAAAGTAAGATTCAAAAGTGCTTCCAAATAAACCGAGTGTCCCTGCCCCATCTCTCCAGCAGGGCCAGGGATGGAATGCTGGTGGGCATGTGCTTGGTACTCACATGGCCCTGGGTTTGATCCCATCTTGCCCTTCAAACAAGAGGATGAGGAGAGGGTCCTGGGCAGCACCCAGCGTGGACAGAGTGCAGGAGCAGCCAGCCTGAGGGAGGCAGGGGCAGGTCAGGGAGCGGGTCAGGGTCAGCCTTGGGCAGCAGGAGTAAGGAGCACTCACCCCCGGATGACATGACCAGTGGTTTGGGGCACCACCTGCACCCAGAGCAACTTCCCAGCTCCAGCAGAGACCTGGGTACAGATCCGTGAACAGCTGCAAGGAAGCCATGGAGGCCAGGGGAGCCAGAGGCAGGACCAGGACTGAGAAAGGAAATCACGGCTCGCTGGGTGGGGGCTGTGTGCCCTGTGGGTGTCTGCACAGGCGTGTACACTGGGAATTAGGAAATCAGTCCACCAAGTCTTCATCTTCCCTAGTAGGAATTCTGTATGAGGTTTCCAGCCCCAGAGAGTCAGAAATAGTATGTGTACCTGGAAATGCCAAGTCGAGTGGGAAGTGCCCCAGGACCAGCAGTGGGCTCTCCCCCTGGGAGCAGGGTCGGGCTGGGTGGAGGTGGGGAGGCAGGGGTGTCTGTGTGGAGTCTCCATGAGGTCTGAGCTGGCATCTGTGCCCATGCTAATCTGACCTAAGTCTGCAGCTGAAGGTTGGCAGGGCAGCTGATGGTCAGGTCCCAACCTCACACGCCCTGGGAGCACAGCCACTGGCTGGAGCAGGCTGGCCAGCGGGCTCCCTCCTTCTGAACGCACTGGTGCAGCAGCCGCTGCAGGAATTGAGGTCTGAGGGGTGCAAGTTGCCCAAGCCCAGGGCGGACGGAAGCCTTGCCAGTCATTCACCCAGCGTCCCCCGAGTGCCGTGGCAGCAAGGTGCAGAGGAGGGAAAGAGCTGTTGCCAGGAGGACCAGCGGGAAGGACAGAACTCTGATGGCGGGTGCGTGGTGCCCGCACGGAAGCTTAGGGATGAAGGAGCACCTCTGGGCACAGGGAGGCAAGTCCAGGTCCACCTGCAGGTCCCGGGTTGACAGGAGGCAGCGCTCTCCACTCCGAGGACGGGTCACCTGGAGGCCAGGCTGCAGCTGCCCTCGCCACTGCTGCCACCCAGGCTCAGCTGCACAGGGTGCTGTCCCAGCCGGTGACTGAAACTGGGGATGTTATTCTTGTAATCCAGCTTATCAGATCCCACTGAAGGGATGAAACAAGAATTTGAATAAACACGAGTTGTCTCTGTGAAACCCGAGCTCAGTGCGATGAAGGGAAAGTTGCTTCACGAGAGCTGGTCCACGGCAGAGGCAGCGCGGGAGAGGGTCAGCTGGGCTGGCGGGCAGGCAGGTCCTGAGGAAGGAGGAGAGGGTGCAGCTGGCGGCCAGCAGGACGCGCCTCGGGCCTGCAGGCCCGCTCCCCTGCCCCTCTGTGCTCCGCGCAGTTCCTCGCCGTTGGCCCGGGGCCCACCCTGCCGGGAAGGCGGCTGAGGCCCTGCTTGTCTCTCTGCAGCTTTAATTTCAGAAAAAGTGTTCAGTGCGCTGCGGACCTTTCTCGTAGCGCGCAGGCCGAGGGGTCTCCCTCGAGTTCCCTGTTTCGGGGCCTGTTCACAGCCCCTTCCCTCCTCAAGGCCCTTCTCAGGAGTCTGTTGAGAGTAACTGCAGCCTTAAGAAATGGAAAGGCTTCCTGAAGGCTTCTTCTGGCCGAATCTCTCTCCTCCTTTCTGGAGATGTTTCTCACAACTGGGAGGTAGGCGTCGTCTGCAGGTCGAGGGAACCAAGGGGTGTGTTTTGGCAGTTTTCAGCCATTTATTTTCTTCCCATGCATCCATCCATCCATCCATCCATCCATCCATCCATCTCTCTGCCTGTCTCTACTTACCTGCTTCTATCCACCTCTGCCCATCCGATATCTCTCTATTAATTATCTACCTCATTTATTTACCCCTGCTGACCTACCTGTCTTCTGGCTCTGTGTCCATCACTGGGTTTGTGTGCTGAAGGAGGGTGACAGGCAAAGGAGACCCTCTTTGCTCCCGTGGGTTCAGATTCTAACATAAAACAGACACGAGACATGATGGACACACATGGACGTCTGTGCCTGGTCACACGCAGAGTGCCATCCACGGGAGACACCGCAGGTTGCAAGAGTCGGCCAGGAGCAGTGGGCCTCTGTCCCTCACCCACGGCGACAGCCCACTGCTCCCAGCCCCTCTCGTCACACACTGTGAGAAAGACTGGCCAACTGCGGAACAGCCGCCCCTGGAGGGAGCCAGTCCCGAATAGGCCAGGAGGGCACAGATTCCAGGGGTGTGGCCCAGAGGTCAGAGCTTTGGGGCAGTAAGTGGGTCCAGGCCTGGGAAGGTGAGCAGAGCTCCAGGCGCCTCCAAGAGCTGGGCGGGAGGGGACATCCAGGTGGCTCCTGCCCTGTGTGGAATCGCTTCCTAGGTCTGGTTGGGATCACGACTGACAAGTCCTGGGGCGTGACGCTTGTCAGGTGTTTGCGGCGGGGCTCCTCAGCCTCGGCCCCTTTGCCCTGACCTGCGAGCCCTTGGCTTTTGCAGGTTTGCTGCGCGGGCCTGGTGCGCCTCTGTCTGTCTGACCTTCTGGTCCTTTTGGTTCTGATATCTAAGGCACGTCTCTGACAGAAAATCATCGGTTCTCACCGAGCCTGATGATCTCTGTCTTTATCGGAGTGTTTATTCTATTTACGTTTAATGTAATCATTGATACGATTGTACTAAGTCTGGTCAGTTTGCTGTTCAGAGTCTTATTAGTTCCTCTGTTCCTCCTTTCTGACCTTCTTTGTCGTGGATCAGGCATTTCCTGGCCTTGTGGAGGCTGATGAGATGCTCCTCCATGACGTCTAGCTGCAGAGGGTGATAGAGCGATGGGAGGAGACAATGCAGGAGCCTGGGACGGGTGAGCTGGCCCTGGTCCTGCACCGGGTGGCTTTGTCTTGAAGGTTGACCGGCAGGGCTCTCTAAGACTTCCCCGCTCCAGTTTCCCTGCTGCTCTCCTCCTCAGGAGGGGCCTGCTTCCTGATCGGCAGCCTCCAGCCCCGTGTTCCCTGATGGCCATTTTCTCCTGCAGTGCGCCATCCAGTGGCCTTGGCTGCTGCCTGGAGGACCAGCCCCAGCCTGCCTCCTGATGCCCTTGCTGCCTCCCGGCCACATCTCCTGGCAGTGGTTTCACTGGTGGCTTTAGATGTTGCAGTGTGACCCCCCGGGTGTGCTCCCATCTACTTGGAGCTGATGTTGAGTTCCTGCAGGGGAAACGTGGGGACCTCACAATGATGCAGAAGGAACCCAGGTGGCTTGTGAAGGATGGAAAGCCAGCAGAGGAGGAGGAGTGGGAGGGAGAACATGCTGTGAAAGTGTCAGAACACAAGCAGCCGCCTTGCGGTAGGGAGGAGGGGCTAGAGCAAGCTCAGGGTGGCTTGGGAGGGTTTGGAGAAGAGGCGAGGAGGCACAGCCAGCAGATCTGGGGCCACACACCAGCCCACGGCACCCCGTCGCCACTGCAAGAGGAAGGGGCGCTGACTCCAGGCTTCAGAGAAATAGAGCTGGCCACCTGTCCTCGGTCACACAGCGAGGGTGGTGCTGGGTGCACACGGCACACAGAGCCAGTGGCCTGAGCACAGAGCAGGAAACCAGCTTGGGTGCCTCAGTGAACAGGATCCAGTCCCCATGGCTGCCAGTCGCCCTGCGTGTGGCCCTTTGGTTCCTGCATGGCTGCTGCCCCCTGGCAGGTTGGCTTCCCTGCCTCTGCCTTGGACGGGGCGCCCCTCCTGCTCCTGGTCCTGTGTGTTCAGCAGAGGAAGTGATGCCCTTCACCCAGACAAACCTGCATCCTGCGTGGTCTGCAGAGGTCAAGCACAGCACCTGCCCCTCTAACCAGGTAAGCAAGACCTGTAACCAGAGTGAGGATTACTAGCAAAGGGGAGCCGCCTGGTAGCCCTGACTCTGGCTCCCTCCTGGGCCTCCATCTCCAGCCCATTCACGGGTATGCAAGGTCAAGTTCCTCTAATGCACCCCTTCTCCCCAACTCTTGGTGGCTCTGCCACCTGCAGGACCTCAAAGCTTCTTCAGCCACCTTGGAGGGAGGGCAAGGTTGGCTCCAGGTTGGGGTCTGCATGGGACAGGTAAGGTCCAGGTGGAGTCAGAGGGGGAGGCCCAAGCTCCCAGAGCGCCTGCTCTCAGGTGGCCACTGTCCTTGCCCTCCGTGTGCTGCTGGTTCCGTCCTCGTGTAGGAACACAACTTGGTGGCTGCCGCCACATCCTAGGAGGAGCCCTTCCAGCAGGAGGTGATGCCCCGTCTCCCGGGTGCTGCAGGAAGCCTCGCCCCACGCGCAGCCTGAGTGTCCCAGGGGAGGATCCATCCCTCTGGAGCCGCTCCTGCTGAGCCGACGACAGGTTCCAGTGTCTCCACGAGGGCTCGGCTCTGCCTGCGACACCTGAGTCCAGCCACCACGCCTGCTGCAAAGTGGAGAAAGGCCACTGTGGCCCATGAGCTGCCACACAGCACAAGGCACTGTGTGCCGAAAGCCCTAGTGCCTGGCCAGGAAGGAGGGCAGGCCAAGGACCACCACCCAAACCACGTGGGGAGCAAAGGCAGGACGCCAGGAGGTGCACGGCTCGGTGAGGTCACACCCAGGAGGCAGACTTCCCAGGTGCGTTCCCCATGAGGTCGGAAACCTGCAAGAAATAAAAGTGGAACTGAAAAGAAGACAGCCCCCAAAACATGGGCTCACAGAGATGCCATGGGCAGGACTCGGGGAGTCCCGGGGGATTCTTGAGAGTCCCGTAGAGTGACACAGGATGGTCATTAGTGAAGTGCCACAAGAGGCCCAGCGTATGTTCCCCTTGAGCCAGGACCCAGTCTTGGTCCCCAGCTGTACCATGGGAGGCAGCAGTAGCTTTGAGGGCCACCTCCTTCTGGGACCTTCTCTCAGTCCCTGGGGGTTCTTGGGCCTGGGTCTCTGGCTCTGCAGGGTGTCTGTGGCCTGTGCTCCTGAGGTCCCTGTTCTGGAGTTCCCCATCCTGCTCTTGTGTCTTCCAAGCTCCTCATTGAACGACACCCTCTCCTGTGTGGAGGCTGCCCCTGGTGTTGGCCCAGGGCTGCTTCTGCCTCGCTCTGGCCTGGCTTCCTCTTTTCCCTCTATTCAGCTGGTCAGTGAGCACCAAGGACTGAGTCCGGGACTGGAGTCCAGGGAGAGGCAGTGGCTGAGGGAGGCTGTGCCTCCTCCAGGCAGGTGCTTCCCGAGTCCTGCCGGCCTCCTTCTCACCAAAGACCATGGAGCTTCAGCTGAGGATGGAAGAGTGCTCCTGGGCTGTTCCAGGGCCTCATGCAGCTCTGGTGGGCGCAGGGGTAGCCCTGGTGGGCACAGGGGAAGCTCTGGTGGGGACAGAGGCAGCTGTGGTGGGCACAGGGGATGCTGTGGTGCTGGGCATGGGGCTCAGGCTCCCTGTGTCTCAGCTCGCCTCCAGCTGTCCCTGACTCTCCGCGAGTCAGCAGCCTGGTCCCCTGTTTGGAACAGTAATGACCTTTGCCCTTAAGCAGAGACCAGGCCCTGCGGATGGGCAGGAGTTGTCCAGGGCTCTGAACTTGGGACTGCGGATGCAAATGACAGTCCACCACGTTCTCGTCATCCGTGTGGAGTCTACACAGCTTCATGTGCTTGGGACACGGACAGCTGCCCACGCTGGCCGCGAGTGCATGGACCAGGATGGAAGGCCGAGAGGTGTGCGCAGCCCCCAGAGACATTAACTAAGCCCCGTCACTGGGGGCAAAGCCTCCTCCTTCCAGTGCTGGTGCACATCGTCCCCCGGGTGAAGAAACCCACAGGTGGTTGGAAGGGAAGGAAGCCTTCACATGAAACCATCAGTGCATCAGCTCTAAATTGCAAAATCTAATTTCTTCCAGGAAATATTTGGCCATTTTAAAGAAACATTCACCAAAATAAAATGACTGCGGCAAACCCTTGCCATCCAGAACCTTCCGATCCCTCACTGAACGTCACCTTGACCTGGACGGCCGCAGGACAGCACTACCCGCACTCCTCCCCTCTGGCCTGCCGCTCTGGTCCCGCCCTCGGCTGTCCGTGTCCTCCAGGGCACCGTCCTGTGCACCCCTGTGTACAGGGCCGGGAAGTCCTCGATGTGGCAGGTGTTGGTAGGCATTTGCCGAGTTCCGGAATTCTCTAATCGTGCCTCTGCAGAAATTCCCGTCCAGTTGGTGGGAGAGGAGCCTCTCCTCGGGTAGCACCCGTGGCCACCAGCAGCACTTAGGATTGAGCACTCAGCCCTAGAGGCGAGACCTGCGTTTGGAGAAGATGGTCAGGTGGCTGACGGGCAGCAGCCTGGTGCTGAGGTGGGAGACAGAGGGAAGGGCTTTCCACTGAGGCAGGGGGGACACAGCCGTCCAGGACGCTGGGGAGGCTGCAGACGACGGTGTGTCCTCCTGCCCGTGAGCAGGAGATGGCCAGGGGCCAGGGCGGGCTGCACGTCACTGCGGAGACTCCATGGCTGCCCGTCCTGCCAGATGAAGCCTGAGATCCACAGGGCACTGCCCCATTCTCCTGGTTTCTCCAGCACCAGGGACAGTGGCCTCTTCCCTGGAAGGCACATGCCTGTTGGCTGGTGGCAGAACCTGGCCCTCGCCTGAGGAGAGGCCGACTTGGCCCAGGAGAAGCCTCCGCCTGCATCCAGCTCTCCCGCGGGTGGACGGCCCTCTGCGGAGCAGGCTGGGCCTGGCGTCCCCTCTGCTCCTCAGGGAGTGGAGGAAGTGGCCGGAGCTGGGCCCTCCTTCCTTCCATCCTGCACACAGAGGGAGCCTTCCGAGAGCAGAGCCACTTTGTCGCCGCCCCCTCCCCTCCCCTCCGTCTTATTTCTGGAAGCCGAGGTGTTCAATAATTCAGGAGGAGCACGAATCAGCATATCTTACAGCATATTTGATGTGCCAACAGCCAGGCTGCAGACCGTTTCATTTCAATTAGCCCCTTTGTCGCCAACAAAAGCCCGACAAACCCCTGAGCGAGGCCGGCCGCACCCGCCTGCCCCCACCCGGCCCCTGGCCCTCAGAGAGCGCCCAGGCAGGCGTCCCTCCTGGCTTTATCTGCCGTGTTCTCCGGATCCTCTTACCTGGGATCGGGTGACTGTCTCCAGCCCAGGAATAGGCTGGGCTCCGCTTTCAGGCCTCGTCTGATCTCCCGGGCTAATTGGCTCAGGTGTAAACCAAGCCAGCAGGGCGAGGACTTTGAAGTGAGTGGCGCTCGGAGCGCCTGGGAGCGTCCCCGCCTGTGTGTCAAACACCAGCCGCTGCGCCCGCTGCTCGGTGCTGATGAAAAACGCGAGTAATCAGGCGGCATTACAAGGCCCAGATCCATGCTGATGCCTCATCGCAAGCTCGCCATTAATTCTGCAGGCTGGGCCTCCATGCGATCTGACCGTTTTAATAAGAGGGGCGTCTGCGCTGTGTGTGAGCGCGGGGGAGCCAGCTGCGTCTCCTGCGCGTGGGGAGCCACCGACGCTTTGATCAATAAGGCTGCCTCACCTTGGAAGGGCTCATTTTGTCACGACGCAGGGGAAGGGCCTGGGTCTGCTTGTCCAGCACGCACAATGACACAAAGGTCAGTCCACGCACCCGGGCGCTGGCCGCTTGCGGGCACCTCTGCCCAGGCCGTATTCGGAGGCGCACCCACCTCCGCCCGCCTGCGCTCTGACTGTCCAGGGCTGCCACCGAGGCCACGGCACAGAACGCAGGCGCGCCCCCGACTTTGATCTGCCCGGACGCTCTTCAGTTTAACATGCAAGCCTGCTGCAGGGCGACCGCAGAGAGCCGTGTCCTCCAAAGTCCCCTGTGACCAGGGCTCTGCTGGGATTCTCACTCCGGTACCCTCGGGACGGTGTGGCCTTGCCCTTTCATCCCTGTCCGTGTGTGCACACGTGCGCACGCCTCACACCGGCTCCAGGCAAGCAGCTCCTTCCAAAGCGACACAAGTTGATCAAATATTTTGAGAAATCCAACACACATTAATGCGACAGAAGACACTCCGGCCCGGAACCCACCTGCTGCCGTTCAAACCACGGAAGGCGGGGATTTCCTCCCGCTCCTGCACGGAGGGAGGCTGCAGACACCCAGGCCTGGGAGATGAATGTCCTCAGGACTCTCACTGAGTGTCTTCGATGGCTCTGCTGCCATAACTGCACCATGGGTGTCTTGGACCACGGAGAGTAAGGGCTCCCAGTCCCTGAGTGGGTCTGAGGCCAGGTGTGGCAGGGCTGGCTCCTCCCGAGGCCTCTCTCCGCAGGTTGCAGACGCCATCTCCATGTCCTCACGTGGTCATCCCTTGGTGGTCTCTGTGTCCTGATCTTCTCGTAAGGATGCAGAGTGGATTGGGGCCAGCTAGTGGCCTCATGCTACCCAGGCATCTCTTAAGAGGCCCATTTCCAAATAGACCAGTTCTGTGGTGCCAGGGCTGGAGCCTCAGCGTGTGAAGGCCTGAGAGCTGACTTTGTACGGAGATGCCAAGCCATGACATGGTTGTTGGCACTGTCCTTTCTCAGGACAAGGACTTGCACGTGACGCCACCCCAGGCCTGGCTGGGTAGTGGATAGTACCCCAAGTCCCAAGCCCACCTAGGTGTGTGAAAGCCCAGGGCCTGGTCTCTGGCCTCCCCAGAGAGGCTGGGGTACAGGTGCCAGGGGTCATTCTCACAAAATACTCTGAAAAACAATGAGTTATTTCATCATCCTGATTTGCAAATGGAGAAATAGAGACTCAAAGGAGTTATGTATTTGCTCTGGATCACATGGTCTATCCTAGCAAAGCTGGGATTTGAATACCAGGCCATCGAGATGCCTAGATGTTCACTAAGGAGAGGACTTGTTGGCTCCTGCAGCCTGAGCCCAGGTCCCTGCTTGGTGACGTAGTGGAGGGCACGATCCTTCTGTAATCTGTGGCTCACGGGAAGGTCAGGGTTACCTGACCTTTGGAGCAGTAGATCTCAAGCTGGGATGGGGTCCTCTGTGGACCGCAGGGTCCTTGGTAGGAGAGGCCTGCTGCAGGGGATGAGCGCCTGTGAGCAACAGCTGGGATCACTGACTTTGAAAGCGTTCGTGTGGGAGCTGCCTGTCCTGGATGAAGAGACCCCTGCGAGGCAGTCAGTGACCTAGACCAGGGTAGGCGCAGACCAGGGCAGGCCCCAGGGAGCTGCCCAGAGTGGCACGCAGCTTGCCCATCTGCAGGCAGGAAGCCACAGGGGTGCAGGGAGGACCACGCACCTTTCGCCCAGGGCCCTGTCCAGCCCTCGTCTGAAGGTGTGGACCAGGGCACGTGATCAGTCAGCTTTGTCACTGTGTGACTATGTATCCCACCAGAACGGCTGCAGAGGAGGAAGGGATTATGTAGGGGCTCAGGTTTCGAGGTCTCAGTCCACAGACGGCAGGATCCATTCCTCGGGGCTCGAGGGGAGGCAGCACATCATGGCAGAAGAGCGTGGAGGAGGGAAGCAGCTCATATGAGGATTAGGACACAGAGAGGGACTCCACTGGTCAGAAACAAAATACGTACCCCAAGCCACGCCCGGTGCCCACCTCCTGTGCCATAGCCCAGCGCTCCAGCGACCACTCAGCTAATCCCATCAGGGACTGATGCACTGACGGGGTGGAGACTCTCGTGACCTTCCTGCACCGTCGCACACGTGAGCTTCTGGGGACACCTGGCATCCGAGCCGTAACCACGCAGATCCTGCACATGGCCGACAGGGCTCCCTCCATCGCAGAACGTCTGGACCTTACTTTGGTGTAGTCCTGCCTGCGGGTGCAGTGGCCTGGACGGTCAGTCGCTTGTCCTGGGCAGAGCTGCCCAGCCGAAGCCTCCCCCAGGCAGGTGCGAATCGCCACGGGCTCCCCACCGGCCCCTCTGCACCTTTCTGCAGTGAAGCAGCTGCAGGTGACAAGGCTGCAGGAACCAGAAGCTCCTGGACACACGGGGCCAAAGCCTGAGGGGCGTGCCTGGTAGAGCTCCGCGCAATCGGGGCCTCGGCCAGGTCTCCGCCTCCCCAGGAGGGCTGTCGGGGCTCCTACCTGGGACAGTGTACACCCAGGCGCCTGTGGGAGGGCCACGGACACCAGGGACAACAGCTGCTGTGCTGGACTTGGGGATGGCTCTTAAGTACTGCAGTGTTCCCAGGTCCTCAGGCCCCTTGCAGCGGGAGTTGTGGAAGTATCCTTGATCCCTCGACCTTAATCATGGCTCCCTTGCCACCTGCTCGCTGTGTTTCTGATGATTCCTGCGGGCTTTCAGGATCAGGGTGCACCCCAAGACAGACGCCAGCCTGCGGCAGCTCACCCCTCCCTGCATTGTGTGCCCTGCGTTTTTTGTTCAAATGGAATATCTGAACTTTATTTTTTATAATCTTTTTAATTGATTTATTTGTTCTAATTAGTCATACATGACAGTAGGGTGCATTTACACATTTTGATAGATCATAGATGGAGTATAATTCTCATTTTTCTGATTGTACATGTTGCAGGATCACATCAGTCATGTAGTCACATGTGTACATGAGGTAATAATGTCTGTTCCACTCTGCGTCCTTCCTACCCATACCCCTTCCCCTCCCTTCACTCCCCTCTACCTAATATAAAGTAACTCTATTCTTCCCTAGTCCCACCCCCTTACTGTGAATTAGCATCTGCATATCAGAGAAAACATTGGGCCTTTGGTTTTTTGGGACTGACTTATTTCACTTAGCATGATATTCTCTAACTCCATCCATTTCCCAGCAAATGTCATAATTTCATTCTCCTTTAAAGCTGAGTAATATTCCATTGTGCATATATATTACATTTTCTTTATCCATTCATCTGTTGAAGGGCATCTAGGTTGGTTCCACAATCTAGCTATTATGAATTGAGCTGTTATAAACATTGATGTGGCTGCATCACTGTAATATGCTGATTTTAAGTGCTTTGAGTATAAACCAAGGAGTGGGATAGCTGGGTCAAATGATGGGTCCATTCCAAGTTTTTTGAGGAATCTTCACACTGATTTCCAGAGTGGCTGCACCAATTTGCAATTCCACCAGGAATGTATGAGTGTGCCTTCTCCCCCACATCCACACCAACTCTTATTATTGCTTGTGTTCCTGATAATAGCCATTCTAGTTGGCTTAGGACCAGACTTCCTTAACATGACCCCCAGAGCGCAAGAATAAAAACAAGAATCAATAGATGGGATGGATTCAAACTATAAAGCTTTTTCTGAGCAAAGGAAACAATCAGTAATGTGAAAAGGGAGCCTACAGAGTGGGAGAAAATCTTTTCCACACACACTTCGGACAGAGCACTGATCTCCAGAATTTATAAAGAACTTAAAGAACTTTACACCAAAAATACAAAGAAACCAATCAATAAATGGGCTAAGGAACTGGGCAGACCCTTCACAGAAGGTGATATACAGGTGATCAACAAATACATGAAAAAGTGCTGATCATCTCTAGTAATTAGAGAAATGCAAATTAAAACCACCTTAAGATTTCATCTAACTCCAATTAGCATTGTATTCTTAATAAGACAAGCCAGTCGGTTATTTAAAAATGACTGCCCAATTCTGCACGGGTGGAGCAATAGGTGGAAATATGCAATGGAAAACGTTAGGAAAACACTCCAGCAAAGGGTCCGCCCTGCGAGAGGTCAAGGGTCTGCAGGACCCGCCAGCGTTCTATTTGATTTCATTGTTTGGAGCTGGGGTGGAGCCGGGCCTCTCCTGCTCTGCGGCTGAGCTACACTGGCCCTGTTGGTGCTCCTGACCTGCAGGATAAGGCTAACAGCCCAGGAGCAGCCAGCTGGCTGCCGTCCCTGTCCTGGGCTCAGTCTCTCCATCCTCAGCGACAGCAGACTGGCCCAGAGGAGCCTCCCTGTCAGTGGTCCCCAGGCAACTGGGAGGAGCTGGGCCCTAACAGGCCCAGGAGGGCTGAGCTGCTGACGGGACCGCTCAGAGCTGGGGCAGGGAGCGCAGGCAGGCGGCCCGACGCAGAGCACGTGGACAGCCCAGCCGAGGCCAGGGTCTGCTGCTCTCCAGCTGGAGAATCAAGGTGTCCACCAGAGAGCTTCCCGGGTCCCTCTCCGCCTCCCACTTGGAGCCAACGTTGGACTCAGGAAGCCCCCAGACACCTGCCCCCGGGTGCATTTGACACCACAGGCTGCGGCCTATTCAGCAGGACCTCTACGCCCCACGTGGTCACTGCGAGAGCCAGGTCACGTTTGCACTGGGAGACTATTTTTAAAATCCCCATTACAAGGTAAAACTAGTAAGTAAAAATAGATCGAGTTCAATTTTGAACGTTTCTTCCGTAGCTCTTATTAAACATGATGCAAAATTTGATGCCAATAAAATGAAAGATTCTTCAGTAAGTAGAACTTCTTCCTTAAGCGACACCTTCTCAGTAGAGCCCAAGTCTTGATCACAGCCGGCTGGTTCGTCCCCGACCTGCAGGGTCCCTCCCTGGTCATTTGAGTACAGAACTCATTTAGATTCTTGGTGCCCCAGCCGGAGCCGGCGGCCCTGGCGCAGGGCTTTGAACAGCGCCCGGCATGACTCTCCGCATTCTGGGAAAGGCGCCGCGCGCTGCAGAGCAGTGTGAGTGTCTGGTCGTTGGTTTTAATCATTACTGAGGACGGACGCCTGGGGAGCGAGGAGCGACTCTAACTGCCCAGCCTCATCCCAACCCTGCTAATTAGAGAGCCAGGGCCACCGCTGCTGAGCGGCAGTCGGGGAGGCTTAGGAGACCAAAAGTGACCTTCGCGGCGGCATCCGCACTTCTCACAGGCCAGGCTGCGGGGACGGGCGGAACCTAAACAGTGGCTCCCCTGAAGTCGCATCTGGTCATGGGCAGCTCCTGCAGGCTGCGGGTGCAGCCGTGAAGGGCAGGGCAGGCCGCCCAGGGTCTGCAGTTTACCCCGTCACCTCCTCA
The DNA here is from genome assembly GCA_020662805.1 of Glaucomys volans. NCBI lineage: Eukaryota > Metazoa > Chordata > Mammalia > Rodentia > Sciuridae > Glaucomys > Glaucomys volans. Next base: position 1,030,089 of record JAJEJO010000187.1, on the reverse strand, counting down.
GACGCCAGTGTGGCAAGATGGCTAGGAGGTGACCATGGGTCCCCAGGGAGTCGATTGGCTGGGCTCCTCCTAATTGTGTGGGTTCCAAATCCCTTAGACCAGGGTGGAGCACAGGGTTCCCCAAAGTCAGTGAACGTGGACTTTCTCAGCATCTGGCACGGCTCTGGGCTGCCCTGTGGGCAGGGGTGGCCACCCTCAGTCCAGCCAGCCTTGGCCTCCTTCCAGGGAGACACCAGGGGAAGTTCAGCACAGGGTCACCATGAGAGCACATGTCGGACCCTTGCAGAGAGCACTGAGCCACCAGGGCAGCTGCCCTCAGAGAAGGGGGACAGGCTGGGAGGTCAGGGTGGGCTCACGGGTGGAGAGCTCGGCAGACGGCTCACTAGGAAACCTGTGGCCACCTTCCCACCTACATGGAAGTCACTTTGAGGCCACGACTATGGGAATCGAAAGGACCTAGAAAAGGGCGCGTGCACCTGGGGCCCTCTTCTCACCTCCTGGGACTCAGGAGGTCAACTCCCAGAGCGTGGGGTGTCTACTGCACCCCAATTATCTCACAGGCTTTTGGTCAGTTTAAAGTAGTTTGCAGGCGCCAAGACTGGGAGCTGACTCTCCCAGAGCTTCTATTTCAACCCCCGTGGCCTGAGCCTGGCCCCACAGGCTGCCAAGGAACCCCGACAGTCCTCCTCAGCCTCCCACCAGCAGGGGTCCAGTGAGCAACCGCGACTCCCGGCCCCCTGGGCACAAATCCCACGGCCCAGGCGTGAGTGCTGCCTGGACAGAAGGACCCCACGCACGGTCACGGGGGTCTGGCAGCCCAAGGGCTGCCCAAACGGTGACGGCAATCCCCGACGGTCACATGCTCTCCCGGAGCCCCAGGACGAGCCTCCTGCCTGACCTCACAGGGGTCGTTCTTGCAGAGGCTCAGAGTCCCCCGCAGATCCCAGGCCTGCAGCGTCTGCCAGCGACGGCAGCAGAAGGACACCTCAGGCCCTCTGCTCAGGCCCAGCCAGAGAGAGGGGCGGAGCCTGAGGCGGCTTCCGCCCTTGCCAGACGGGCGCGGCCCTTCCCAGTCAATCCAGCCCAAAGACCCTTGCGCGTGGCCCGCCCCAGGACCGCTTCTCTGGGTGCGACCGTGTATCCGGCGTCTCCGGAATCGCTGGCTCCCCACCCCGTTTCCGTGTGCAGGAAGCACTTCTGCTAGTCAATGTCACTGACGCCACTGTGCATGTCGTCCCTTTACATGGAATTAGTGCCGTGAGCTCCCTGAGGGCAGGCTCCCTGGCTGCCCCTCTGCCCGGGGCCTGTCTGGCCTGCACGCTGTCCTTCCCAGTCCTGCCCCTGGCCTGAGCCAGCCACAGACAGCCGGACTCTGCGTGGCAATGGCCGGCACAGGAGGCGGGCCCAGGCTGCAGCTCCGCTCTGCTGTCACCCCCTGGCTATGCAGGGCCTGGTCCCCACAGTCCCATTCAGGAGCTCTGCTGAGCCCCCTCTGTTGACCACCTCAGTTTTCCCCACAGCCACCCCTGGAGGCAGGTCCCGGGATTGCTCCGTGTCCTCGAGGAAGCAGGGGCGAGGTGACCAAGTGACTCCCCTCAGGGGAATCTCCCAAAGCTGAGCCAGGTATCGCCGGCGGCCTGGGGTGGGAGGCAGGGGGCTGCCTGCAGTTACCCTGAAGCGCCAACGTGGCTCACAGCAACTCGGGCTCCACACGCAGTGGGAGCTGCAGGTCTCGGAGCTGCGTTTGGCTGTGTGCAGCCGGGACCCCGCTGCTAGGGCTGAGCCAGCAAAGTCCTGTCCTCTCCTCCCACGCCCAGGGGCCCAGCCTAGGGCTGACCAGGTGTCCATCTTACTCCTTGAGCCACTGAGGCACCATCTGCGTGTGTGTGCATGCGTGTGTGTGTGTGTGTGTGCGTGTGTGTGTGTAAGAGGACGTGTCGGGAGTACACCTGCATCCAGAACATGGTGGCTTCCCAGAGCTGAACCCGCGGTCCCCTGGCCTGACGTCTGTCCCATCAGCAGCACCACCTCTGAGGGACCAATGCCATCCTTCAGGAGATGCCAGGCTATGCCTTGGATACACTTCTTCAACTAAGAGAGAAGAACGAGATAGGTGAGTGGTAGCGCCCAACACAGGGAGCAAACGATCCACGTATGTTAATGGTCTCCAGGAGAGAAAATCGTGTGAATTATGTGTATAGGGCTACGATTTGCATTTGAAATCCACGCGGATGAACTGAATCAAGATCTGCCTGGGCAGTGGCAGCCCTGCTGAGGACAGCAGCAGCGGTCTCCTGAGGAGGGAGCGTCCTGCTCAAGGCCCCAGAGCTCTCTGGAGCGAGGAGGTGTGACGTTAATCACAGTTTACAGATTATGAAACATGGAAAGAAAGATTCGCCACGAGCCCGAATCAGCAGGAAGGCTGGGAAGGACTCCGGGGAGCTGAGTGTTCACGCGTGTGCAATGTAAAATCTGCTGTGCTTCAATCCTTGAAGAGACAGTTTTCTAAATAAGAAATGAGATTCTAGAAGGATAGCACATTGAAAAAGTACCAAAGAGAACTTCTGGACCTAAGAACAAAAGCTATCACCGGAGTGGAAGCAGTAAACTGAGTGGATGCTCACGGTTAGACGCAGCTGAAGGACAGGACAACATCAGGGGGCAGCTGAGAAATGAGGCAGGATGCAGCCTGAGGAGGCCCGGGAAGCACCAGGTATGGGGAAGACGCCTGGCAGCTGACCGGGCAGGTGGAGGTGAGGGAACCAGGCGGAAAGCAGGACGGGACAGGACCCAGGAGGACAGAAGGCCTCTCCCAGATCCAGGTCCTCACAGCTCCTATGCTGGACAGCACAAAGAGGGTCGGTGGCCTGTGCATGACCAAGTAGAACCGCAGTGTCCTGAAGACAAATGCCGGGTTTCTAGGCCGCCAAAGGCAAACGGAGGCCCCCTCCCAGGCCCCGGGCCCAACATGGTGCAGGCAGCAAAGCCCCCTGCAGAGCGACCGCCGTGCTCAAGAACAGTCGGTGCAAAACCAGGGACCCTGACGGATCATCAGAGGCCCAGAACCAAATGGCAGGCGAGAGACAAGGGGTCCGCGACTCGGAACCCAGAGTGGCCGTGATGTTCCGCTGCAGTGGGAGCCACAGGTGAGAGAGGAACCCGGAAACTGAGACCCCACCGAGGACAAACGGCAGCCACATGGCTGCCTGCAGGGACCCAATGCCATCCTTCCCCGGTTATGACATGGTGACATGGCTGCTCCTGAAGCTCAGCACACAGACGCCTCCCACAGGGGAGGAGTGTGGATCTGAGGGCACTGGGCAGAGCACCGTGGGGTGGGGGGCCTGGGCAGAGCACCGCGAGGTGAGCCCCTGCCTGTCAGCCCGGGCCCCTGAGCTCTCCCTGGTCTCCTGTAAGCTGTCCCCACAGATGTCGCCCACACTGTCTCCAGGCACTTTCTTTGGCCAGTCCACAACCTAGCCCACTGCCCGTGCAGAGCCGGGCTATGGATGAGATAGACGGCAGAGTAAAGCCACAGGAAGAGAAGAAGAGCGCCCTGAGTTATAAATGCGTGGGTAAGCTTGAAGCGCTCTCATTCTCTTCTTATTTCTCAGAAGCACAAGGTGTGTAGGGAAGGATCAGAATCCCGCGTGTCTGGGTTGGTGTGTGACAGCACATACCTACGCCACACACGTGCTCACCGAGGAGTGAGCGGGAGGGGAGCTGCACTGGGCAGGCTGCTGGTCCTGGCTGGAATCAGTGAATGTAAGCCTGAAGCAGACAGGCCCTGCACATTCAAACCCCTGTGGAACCTCAAGGTAAATTATTTACATAGTTGAAAGAAAACAGAAAGGGAAACGGAACCACAGCCACTTGCTGGACACAAAAGAAAGACGTGACGGAGAAGCCAGACCCGGCTCCCGTGAGCAGCCAGAGCGGCCTAGACTGAGTGGGCCGGGGCAGTGACGCCCAGGGATTGAGGCTGTGTCATTTGACAGGCCCCGAGGGTCTGCTACATGCTGCGCACGAGGGGCTTGGCCCCGGGGCGGAGGCTCACTCCCAGTCACGTAAGACACTGCTGAGACACCTGACGCCCAGCCCAGGCCGGCTGGCAGCTGGGCCTCGCGAACGGGCCTTGATCAGGAGAGTGACCGCTGGTGCCCAACTGCCAGCTGGACGCACAGGTCTCTTGCTGCGGTCACTGGAGCACTAGCTGTACACGTCAGCCCACCACGTGGCACACCAGGCGTATCCACAGTAAGGAGCTCTGCCTGAGCTTGCAGTGGACTCATGAGACCACCTTCCCCCCAGTGGCCACCACCAGTGGGCTGCGTGACTTAATCAGTCAGACGACCTAGGACAACAGAGACTGCAGATCAGACTAGAGACAAAGAGGATCACTTGACAACTGTACAGGGGTCCCAATGTCAAAGGTATGGCAATTTAAACACATAGACACTAACAAGAAGTCTCAAAATACATAAAGCAAAAGTCAGGAGAATTAAATGGTCGGAGATTTCAAAAATCCACTCAGTAATGGAAAGAAAAATGAGACAGAAAATGTAAAGATGGATTTAGTTAACAATGAACTGATTGCTACTGAAAGCAATCAGTAGCAGCTGAATGTAGGTATTTTTCAAACACAAAGAAAATGTTCTTTAGTATTGATCATGTGCTCAATGATGAAATTGAACTCAAAGAATTGAAAAGACTGAAATCATGCAAAGTATATTTTCCAACCACAATGAAATTAGAGGTCAGCAACAGAAAGAAAAGTAGAAAAATCTACCAATGATCTGGAACAAAGGGATCATACACCACCATCAGGTAAATTTTGCCTGGGATACAAGTACGGTTCAGCCCTAGCAGTCAACGGGTGTGATAGGCCACATTGACAGAAGGAGGGATGACAAATCTGATGCTCTCTCTAGACTGAGAAGAGCAAGCTGGGCGCAGTGGACCTCGGCTGTCATCCCAGCGACTCCAGAGGCTGGGAGGGGGATCGCTAGTTCAAGGAGAACCTCGGCATATTAGCAAGGCCCTAAGCAGCTTAGTGAGACCCCGTCTCAAAGTAAAATATAGAAGGCACTGGGGATGTGGCTCAGCGGCAAGCACCCTCTGGTTAGATCCCAGGACCCCCTCCCCCAAAGGGAAAAGCACTGGTGAAATTCTGCGGCCTTTCACAACGAGCATTCCCCGAAAATCATGTGTAGGGATGCGCGTCACCCAGCGTGTGGCACAGGGGCCGAGCCTGCAGCTGACCTCGCGCTCAACCACAGAAGGTCGAAGGCCTTTCCTGTGGGACGGGACACGGTGCGGACACCCGTCTTGCCCCTTCTAACCCACGCAGCATGGCCAGTCTCAGAGTAACTGGGCCGGACAACAGAATGAACAGGGCATCCCCGGAAGGCAGAAGCCAAACTGTCCTTCCACAGCACAGTTGGGTATGTGAGAATGTTTATTTGTTCTTCACTGTAAATTGTTAAAACTGATAAATTCACTAAAGTAGCAGGATACAAAATCAACACACAAAAATTAGTTGCATTTCTACAAACTAACAAAAGGCAAGCAGAAAAGGAAATTAAGAAAACGATTCCACTCATGGTAGCAACAAAATAAAATATTTAGGAATAGATTTAAACAGGGAGGTGAGAGATTTTATACACAAAACTTTAAAAATTTGATGAAAGAAGTTGAAGAAAACACAATAAATGGAAAGAGGACTGAGTGCATGGATTGGAATGATTGACATCGTGGAAACTCCCACACTGTCAAGCGAGATCTACGGATTCAATGCAGTTCTTACCAAAATTCTAATGATATTTCTTTCACAGATAGAAGAAAATAATCCTAAAACTCCTCCAAAACTGTGCACGTAGTGAGTAATCAGAAATCCTGATCCAGAAGAACAGACCTGGACCTGTCAGTCACCTGAGTTGAATGTGCAGGGCAGCGCCACGTGACGGACAGCACAGAGCTGACGTGGAGCAGACACCAGGCGGGGGAGCAGGGCAGAGTCCAGGAAGAAACCCCCACGTCCACAGGATGGCCTCTACGAGGAGGCCAAGGATGCAGATGGGTGAGGACGGCCACTTCCCCACACGATGCCGGGTTCTCTGGGTGTCCACACACAGGTCATGAGAACGAACCCTTACCTGACACCGTAGCCAGAGCTGACTCAGAATGGACTAAGGTCAGACATAAGACCCCGGCATGCAAAATCACTAGATGAAAATGGGGGAAATCTTCCTGCATCACTCTGGGCAATGATTCTCTGGGTATGACTTCCGAAACTCAGCAACCAAAGAAAAATAGACAGAAAGGATGGTCTCCAGTGCAAGTTCCCAGTCAGTTAAAACAGTAGTGAGACATTTTACTAAATGAGATGCATGAATGACTAATAATAATACATAGTCATCAGGGTCATTAGAGTAATTTGAGCAAAACTGTGACTCGGAACCGTCGAATATGTGCTGCAAAGTGAAAGGACGAAGGGCAGATCTGGGCGACCTTGGGTGCAGAGACGGCCACTCGGGTGCAGCATCCAAGGCACAGCCCAGGAGCAGAGCGGCGGAGAAGCTGGAGGGGTTGGGACTTAGTCTCTGTTCTGCAAAGGACTTCGAGAGCTTAAAGACAAGCCACGGGCCAGGAGAAAACCTGCAGGAGACTTCTCCGGAAAGACTGCTTCCAGATGCACGAGGAAGCGCTTCAGGCTCCACAGGAGAAGCGCACTCAGCCTGACTAAGGACCTGGGTCGAGGCCCTTGGCAGACGCGGCCCGAGAGGCCAGACCGCTAGATGCTCCTCACGGTGCATTTCCCCAGGGAAATGCCATCCAAGACGCTGGAGATCCCGCTACTCCCCTGTCGGAGTGGCCGCATCAGAGCACTGCTCTGGCAGGGGCTGGGGAGGACCTGGGCCGCCCACTCGTGGAGGGACCTGGAGCGCAGCCTCTCGGGAGGCACACCGGCAGTTTCCTGCCGGACTTTCCAGAAGAGGCCAACCTAGGGAGACAAGAGGTCAGGGTCGCCAGGGCTGGTGGGTGGGGCTGAGTAGGCTGAGCACGTGGGGCCTTAGGGACAGCGAGTGGCCCTGTGTGATGGTGAGAAGTGGACACAGGCCATTATGCACCTGCCAGACCCTTCAAGTTCACGCACCGAGAACCCCAGCGGGAGCAGTGGACTCAGCGACCTTGCGAAGTCGGGGTGGGGCGCCTGCCCGAGCAGAGGCGCCACCCCAGGGAACGCGGGGAGGGGAGCTGGCCCGTGCGGGGACCTCTGGGCTGCCTCTCAGGTTTTCCGTGAGCCTCAGACTGCTCTAGGTGACCAAGGACCCCAGGGCCAGTGCTGCCGAAGACGGGAAGCAAGGAGTCCTGGCTCCAAGGACCCTGCCCACCGGACGCCCCGCAGGGAGGCCGAGAACCATGTCCACAGCAGCACCACGCTGGGGACGATCCAGAGACACCACCAACAGCTTGCAGGAGGCTGCCTGTCATGAGGTGGGAAGCCCTTCAGGGAGAGGAGCGGCGACCTGGGCTGCCGAGGGGACTTGAGAGACAGGCGCGCGGGGCCAGGTGGGCGTGGAAGACTCCTCGGCCTCCCTGGCTCGCCGCCTCTGGCAGCAGTTCACCGGGACTTGCGGGCACCATGCAGCGCTGGGCTTCCCGGCCGAGGGAGAGGCGGTGTCAGAGCAGCCGATCCTGCGCACCTCTGGCACGGACGCCAGGGCGAGCCGCCTTCCCGGGTCGGCCAGCGGGTGCGAGGAGGGTTGCAAACGTCCCCAGACTGGACCCTGCTGACTCGCCAGCTCCACCACCTGCCCAGACTCCTTCTACTGTGCCTTTCAAGAGGGTGGATCCCCCACGCTGAGTCGGGAAACAGCCAGAGCCGAGCAGAGGACAGTGCTGCATGCCACACCCCGGGGTCACCTGAGGGCGGCACTGAACACCTCCAGATAGAGACTTTGATGTTCTCATCATGTTAATAAAGAAGAAAGCTCAGAAAAGCCGCGTCCTAAACACTCAACTCAAGAACTTAGAAAGAAGACACACAAATCAGTAGAAAAGGAGAAAACAAAGGTGAGAAAAATTAAGAAAATTGAAAATGGAAGTGTGATAGTAACAAAGGAAAGAGGTGATGTTTTAAAATAAGAAAAGCTGGAAAGCACGAGGCCGCTCTCAGTGTGGAAGCAGAAGTCAGCAGCCACACGTGCCGTAGAGAGTCCCCAGCATAGCAGACCATTACAGGGGGTCTGGCGTGTCCCCGAGGCTCCTGTTGGGGGCAGGGTCCCCAGGGCAGCAAGGACTGGGGGGCTGCTGTGGGGAGGGAGTGACCAGGAGGCCCCGGCCTCAGCAGTGGGCTAACTCTGGCACCAGGAGCTGTAGGTCTTTCTTTCTCTAAGCCGGTTCTCTCAGGTACTTTGTCACAGCCACACAGAGCTGATTAGCAAGAGGACTTCATAAAAACAAGGCCAACACATTTAAATATTTGGGTTGAGTTAGCTTGTCCTTAATGAAACTGAGGGGACGGATCATTTTAGAATAGTACTGAAATCCCCGAATACCTGGATGTCAAAACCAAAAAAAAAGTGATACCTTTTTTTGAGTTTTGACATTTTACAGGAAAGTTCTATTAATAATTCAAAAACCAGATGAACAGAACCTCATAAAAAAGTTCCAAAAGAATTTTCAAAATAACATTACTCAGGTAATTTTGTGAGACTTCCAAAACCTGATGCATATATCAGATGGAAGCAGCATAAAAAATAAAAACCAAAAGCCAGTTTGGCTACTGAACATGCAGAACACCAAACCAACATCAAAAAACTGAATCCAGCCAGCGTAACCGGAGAGGCAGTGTGGATTTCGAGCACGTTGGTTGAGTTTCTCCCAGGAACGCAAGACAATTTAACTTTGGGAAAAGTAAGAGCAACATTTTCAATTTTCCCTGTTAACAAATTAAATGAGAAAAGCCTCTGTCCGTGGCGATAGGTGGGGTGAAGACGTGTGGCGCAGTTCAAGCTTCTCACAAGAGCTGTGAAGCAGGAGGGGAAAGAACCTTCCTCGTCCGACAAAGAGCCGCTAGCAGGTCCGCGGCCAGTGCCAGAAGTGGGCGTGAATTGTTAAAAGCCTCACTTTAACCAGGACCAACTCAAAGAAGCTCACCAACCTGGATTTTGTTTCAATATTTTACTTTAAGTTTTAGTCATTACAATGACACCAGTGAGAAGAGAGCTGTTAGGTTGTAACGGAAAAGGCTTCTCTGTTCTTGTTCTTGACACTGTAATTGTCCACACAGAAAATGCAGGGATGTACAAACAGTGGTGCTCACGAGAGGAACCAGCATTGCTGTGCAGATCAGCCTCGTGTGTCCTCAGAAAATTAAAGATGCAGAGTTGCTTTAGACAGGGTGGAGGGGAGTGAAGGGCAGGGTAGGAAGGACAGTGGAGTGAAACTGACATACCACCTCATGCACATGTGTGACTGCGTGAGCAAGGCGATCCTGCAACCCGTACGATCAGAGAAATGAGCTGGCACTCCATTTTCATGTATGATTGGTCAAATGGGCAAGTGCATTCTACTGCCATGTGCAGTACTCAGAAGAAACAAAAAATATTTAACAATTAAAGGTGTGATTGTAAAATACTTATGATGACATGCTCACAAAAAATACTTGTAATAATATACAGAATTATGAATATAATCCCTTTTGGAAAAGATCGTGAAATTCCATCTAGGTAAATGTACTTGTTAAAGAAGGTCTAGGCATGTGGAGACTATCTGAAGGCTGCACCCTCCGTATCCTGAGCACACCCGCCTGCAGAGAGGCGCGTTGACTGACGGCAGTTCCAATGGAGCTCCCTACGGGGTTTCCCAAGGACCTTCACGAGGTGCCAACGGTTTCTGGAGAAGACAAATGAAGAGGTGGCCCTGTTAACCACGGAAACTGGCTCCACAGCCTTCATGTGGTGAGCGGCATGTCCTCAGGATGCGTGTTCAGGAGGCGGCCAGTGCCTTCGACCCCCTAGCTAGGGACGATGGCCTGCAGCCACTCCTGCAGTAGAGTGGGCCCTACGTCCACTGGATCAGGGGACCTTGTGAGAGAGACAGACCCACAAAGGGAGGGGTGGAGACAATGGAGGGAGGAGTCCAAAGCCCAGGAGCTTCAGGGCTGGGCTGGCCAGCAGCACCCGGATCAGAGCAGCCTGGGAAGCTCCCCGTCCCCCTGGGGTCAGCACGGAGCCTCCAGAAGTGCCAGAGGATCTCTGAGGACTTGATTTCAGGCTTCTCTTCTCACACTGTGAGAGCAAGTTTGGGTTTCAAGCCACCAGCTTGGCACTTTGTCACCAAGGCCTAGAGTGCCTTCACTGGGTTAAGGAGGTGCGACGGTGTTTCCAGTACAGAGAGCAGGACGGGAAGACCCCTCCACTGCCGCACACACATGCACACACACACACATGCGCACACACACACATGTGCACACATGCACACACACACACATGCGCACACA